>JAZGTK010003613.1:0-26859 GCA_036877625.1 Ambastaia sidthimunki
GTCAGTTGCTATTTCGTTCAGTTTGTTTGCTCTGGTAATTCAGAGGCAGATGTGAACAGTTCAAAACACTTTTCCAGCTTAGCAATTGTTCTCTTTATAAACGGACCTGTGCAGTTTAGAAGACAAATGATCCAGTAAAACATTTGAATAACGTGCTTGTGTTTCCAGATACGGCCGAGGAGAAAAGCAGGGATCAGCCCAAACAGCGGAAGAAACGTTCGCGCGCGGCGTTCTCTCACGCGCAGGTGTTCGAGCTGGAGCGGCGCTTCAATCACCAGCGTTATCTGTCCGGACCGGAGCGCGCGGACCTCGCGGCCTCTCTTAAACTCACGGAGACGCAGGTCAAGATCTGGTTCCAGAACCGACGGTACAAAACCAAACGGCGTCAGATGGCCGCCGATTTGGCGGCCTCGGCCCCGACAGCGAAGAAAGTGGCAGTGAAAGTGCTGGTCCGTGACGACCGGAGGCAGTACAACCCCGGAGAACTGCTGCGACCTCCGCTGCTCTCGCTTCAACCGTCCTATTATTACCCGTACACTTACTGCCTGCCCGCCTGGAGCCTGTCCTCCTGCACGGGTAACCCGTGACAACAGAGCTCGTACGCTCTTATTTATTCTATTAAGACTGTCATATGACGGAAAACACCGAGGAGCCAAAAACTGGAGATTTATTGATAGAACGGTCTCTGACTTTTGACTGAAACTGCCTCGTTTCTTCCGGACTGATTTTGGTCCTATAAAACACTTGAGCAGAATGTATTGAACGAGTATTGCAGTTCGATTCTGTTAACTAAATATTCTTTCTTCTGTTTGGAAAACAGCACTTAAGACGCGTTTCTTGCTGCAGTTTTAAGGTAACGGTAAGACTGGCACTTCCCCCTCATATTGCAAACTTTGGAACAAGCCTAAATTCCGAGGAAAATATTGATATGAAGGTTTGTAAAACTCCTTTATAAGCGAGCCGTGAAATCGTAGCGATTAAACAGTATGTACTTGTTTTCTTATTTGTGTAACTTTTCTAAAAACGAAATCAAACATTAAAAACGTATGAAGCATAGTTGGTTTGTTTTAATTAAATTTTGTTGCGTGCATTTTTCTGGATCTTTAAAGTGAAAGCGTAAAATGAATGACACGTGACATGACCTCACAGCTTGTGTTTTCTACAAATCAAGAATAAGGAATATTATTGTCCAGCTGTTATACTAAATTGTACTATAGTGCGCTAGACATAAAAATATATTTGTTTAAATACGTAACGTAAAAAAATCGATTACACAGCGGCTCTCGTTTGCGAGTGTTTTATTACACAAACGTGTTGCATATAAATTCACTGCGAAAATCTGGAGAGTTTAAACATGTTACGTCCGCATCTGAAATGTCTTTTGTTTTTTAAATATAACGTTTTAAGTATGCAACAAATAATTAACATTAGCATCCACAGTGAGGATGATATAAGCTGCGGCATGAGGCCTCGCGAGACCCTCTGATCTTTTGACATTATTTAGAATTATTACAAACAGCTCATTTTAAATCTTTTCTTATATAAACAAATTTGATACACTTTCTTAATCTTCATTTTGACTATAATCGTTAGGACATTGACATTAGGTCAGTTTTGCAGCAGCTAATGTGTTTTTATTAATATTTTCTAAGTAAAAAGTACAGAATTAATTAATATTAGTTAAATAATAATAGTTAAATAATAATACAATATAAAATAATTAATATAACTTATACTTACTTTAGGGTTAGGGTTTGGGGTTAGTCGTATGTGATTACGAAGTTTACTGGCTTTAGTAAGTAAATGACTCTGTAATAATAAAGCGTTACTGAAGCGCGTTACTGAAATGACAATTGGCGAAGCACTTAAATCAGTTGCATATTAAAGATAATAATAAAAGATAAATCCTGGGTAATATTCTGGGTCTTTTAAAAGCCCTGAAAATACAATTAAAAACATAATAAAAAATAAGCAGATTTAATATGTCAAACAGTAAGACGGATGGTGTCAGTCTCTGTTAACGAAGAGGTCGCAGAAGATCCGCATTTATTGTCACAGGTGACGAGTCGAGCCTGTAGTTTCTCCTGAGCCTGTAGTGCACCTGACAAAGCCTTATATTGTACAAAGGCTCGTTTGTATGCAGGTTTATTTTAATAAACAATATGTACTAATGCTAAACTCGACGGTAAACTCAAAACTTGTCAAAACTAACGAAGCTACTTCATCAAGGAGACCCACCCATAGTTGTCATGCAGTTTTAATACAAACGATATGGGTCTCAGTAGGGTACGATTTGTCACACGTTGGGCATTTTTAAACAATTGTAAGAAGCAACATGGCTGTTTGATTATATGCATTACATACCATCTGTGTGTTTACTCAACAATTTCAAATTCCTGGTAATTTTAGGTAAAACATTTGAATTACCTGAAATTAAATTAAATGCTTGGAGCGCATTTGTTGGGACATAGAAGAACAACAATCGCTGAATTTCATCACATGATATACCGCTGTTATATATTTTAAATCATTTTTCACTCATCCTTTACATTCTTCAGTATAAATGCAGCGAGCCCGGAGTTTCAACTTTCCAGAAAGAAATGCGTGTAATGAGCAAGAAAAAAAGAGAGAAGAAGAGAGAAGTGCGCGTGAGCTTTACTCTCAAACAGCATCTGATCTGGAAAAATCACTCGCAGATGGCGCTTCAGTTTGCCACTCCAACTGCTATTGGCATTAAAGTAATCACACACACACACACACACACGTTAAATCGAGATGATTTATTTAATGGTTCTTTCGGCAAACACTCCACTTCTTATCTGAAGGATCCTCAGTTATATGGGCGTCTTGAGTTCATTCGTTTTTGATGTTGGTTCTTTTGTTCAGTGTATCGTTTTCTGGGATTTTGACAGGGATAGATGTGTTCCTACACAACTAGAGAATATAATGTTTTCGTGAAGTTGTGGAAGGTTCTCGTGTTTGCGTTCACAACACTGAATCTGTCACTGGTGCTCTAATGAGTTCAGTTGTGTGATGTGTGTTCAGCGTCGTGTCATTTGTCGTGTTGGCCATCACTCTTGTGTTTTCACAAGACTCGCAACTCCAGCAGGGTCTGGCAATTTCCCAATTCTATAAATACTTTTTTACAATCCCGTGAATGCCTGTATATTTTTGGTCAAATTTTGGACGTCAAGTACAATTTCTTTATACACGCTCATGGAGCGCGCCTGTCACACATAATGGCGCGTAATCAGCGCAATCATTTCCCGCGCAGAGACGTGAGCCAGTTGTTGTTCTAGATCAAATTCCACATTTAATGAGAGAAAATTGACATTTCAGACAGTTCAGTCCTGCATGTCAGAACCGTCCACCTGCAGACGTCCATTTATCTTCTAAATGAATTAACTCTTTTCCTAAACTCTGCACATGTGCTGTGGCTGCGCTGCGATTCGTGTATCTCTTATCTGCAGTAACAGAGCAGATAAAGTGGCTGTGAAAGAGAAGCTGGTGGGTTGCAGTGGATCTGTGATGTGAAACAGATGTTTTACGCGTGGAAATGCTTAACAGGTGTTTAACCTTTAACGCATAGGACAGTTAAACCTGTCACAGCAGCACGTGTAATAATTATCCAGTTTAATGATCGCGTCTAATTCCGCTCAGCGCTGACGCGGTGTGACGTATCAGTGATAAGTTAATTATTGAACAGTTCCTTACTAATAATCTGCCTTTTAAACTCATTTTCCGATTTAATGAATGCATAGGTAACTATATAAGAGAGATTTGTTGTAGTTGTAGTTAGTTGTAGTTCGCACCACATTAAACACTCCTGTAATAATTTTAATAATAATAATAATTCTTCTGCTCTTGTGTTCGCAGTTCTGAAATTAAAAGTGATGAAACGGAATTGTTCAGTCTGTTTTTAAATATCAAACACTGCCGTATTTCCGCCTATTTTTCAAACATCGTCGAGGCAGACAAAATGCAGACTGATCATTATCTCTTCTTAAACTGAGACTGTAAAACAAGTCTAATTTTATTCTCATTGTGTGGATAGTGACACCGTAAGATGAAGATGATGATTTTAAGCTATAAACTGACATTAAATGTAAACAGTTAATGACAGTAACGTAACAGAAATGATATAAGTTCCTTTTCATCCTCTAAAAAATGGTCCAATCTTACTATTTCTGTTCAGTGATTTTTACTTTAATAAATGAATCATGGGAAGAAAATAACAGATACCTGATAAACAGACAAACAGTTTTCTTCAGCTGTCACATTCGTCAGCGAGTTTTCCTTCATTCATAATCACGCTTTAAATGTGCATTTTTGTAAGCTTCGAGTGTGTGATAATTTCAAATAATGCCATTCACCATGCCTAGTATTAAGAATTAAAAAACAACAAATGTAGCAATAGTAAACTGCTATAAATAGACAGGCCTGCTGTCATTAACGTATAGATTCTGATGTGGAAGTTTCTGATGATGTGGAAGTTTATTGACACTAAACATCTTGAATGCAAAGTTTGAACCCTGGAAACAGCTGCTGTTTCGCTAGCTGCCTTCACAAATTCATAAAGAAATTTTGTTCTTTTTCGTCCACTAAATTTTCCACAACTCCGTCTGTGGAAGAGCCAGCAGGATTTATAATTTTTTATAATAAAAAAGGTAAATAGACCAGAACACCTTAACCTGTCAATTACAAAATTTCATTTATGAATACTTTCTCACAATTATTTTAATTATTAAAAATTTGCAATATAAATGAGGTCAAATGTAACAGTGAAAGACAATCAGACAGATGTCAAAAGTCTAAATAATTCTTAGTTAAAGTCACTTTTTTGTGTGTATGGCCACAGGTCGTAGTCGAGACTCGCGACCCCATCCCCCCACGAGCTAAAGCGGGTCACCATGGCAACAGAGGAGCTTTACGAAGGACGAGTCCATTCCGGGCACGGGTAAACAAGACCTGAATGAGACACTATAAGCAATAAAACCCGTTCACTGTGCATTACACTAGTAACTGGTACCTTTAACTTGTGTCAACGGGTCACGCAGTGCTGGAGTCGGTTTGAAGCTTTGCGTGTAACGTGTGTGATGTTGTGTTGATGGTTCGCGCGAGTGAAGATGGCGGCGGGTGGATCAGTGGTCAGATAAACGCGCTGCGGTTGTTAAATATCTCGCGTTTCATCCCGTGTGTGTTTGTGTTTATTCTGTGTTTGTATTTGTGCTGGTGATGTCGGACTCAGAGGACGAGATTCACGAGCGGCAACTGAAGGTCGTTCTGCTGGGAGACGGAGCGTCTGGAAAGGTATAAAACACGAGAAATAAATGCCCAGACCTTTATTTAACAACACACAATATAGCTGATGAACTCCTGCCTGTGGGTTATTCGGCCATATTATACATTAAATCACTTTAGTTCAGTGAATGTTTGTGTATATGTATATGTATACGCGCGCGCGCGCGCACACACACACACATACACACCCGTTCATAAATTTAATTTCTGAAAGAAAATTATTTAGAGAAATTTAAAATAAAATTCAAAATTAAACTTATATTCCAGCACATTCAGTGTAGTTTTTACCAAACTTTTTACAATTGTAACCATAGTTTCATCCAAAATACCATAGTAACTTTTACTCTAAATTAAGATCTTCTTTAGACACTGTGCAAGCTATAGAATCTGTCTTTTTTGTTAAACTTAAGTTTTACTGTAATAACAATAACTTGTAAATTTGTTGTAAATATGGTCTTGTGGAGGACACTGGGATCACCATGCAAGAGTTTTGTACAGGATATTTAGTATGAAATGTGACTCTTTACTAAAGGTGATAATGATAAAACATTATTTAGTATTTGTATGAAGCTTATAGTTTACAGATAAATAATTTGATTTATTATTGAGGTGACAGAATCACAGTCTTATGGCTATTAACCTCAGTGTTAATGCTCACTGCTTAATGTGTGCAGTGTGTATGAGATTTTTATAAAGATTAAAGGAGCATTTTTGAAAGAACACACTAATCACATAACATCATGTTTGACCCTTGAATGTCTGTTAGAACATTATGATAAATGGTCAGTACAGATAAGTGACAAGAGTTTCCTGTCTGTCAGTCTGCTGCGAGGACGAGAGATCAGTGAGGAATAATGCAGATAGATAAAGGGTCAAAGTGTTAATTCTAGAAAGAGGACGTTCAGAATAAATTCTTTAGTGGGTGAAACTTTTAGCTGTGTGTAAATGTTTCTTATTATATCAGATAAAATATCCCTCACGGAACAAACAAAACACATTAAGAAGAGATTTCTGAGCCGATCTACTGTCTCATCTGAGCACTGTTGGCCAGAATGATGTAAATGGTTGTGGGTTCAGACACGACTTGCATTTGCTGAAGGATTATGTATTATTGCTAATATAGAGAGCTTTAGTCCTCAGAACGGGCAGTTTTCCTACTAGAAATGTCTTGAAAGTAAAGCGTTCAGACTACAAAAAATGTTTCTTTCTCCTGGGTCTCTGTTTGGTTTATGTGACCCTATTGGCCACAGCAGTGGTTTCTGGGTAACAGTGCATGTACAAACTCTTCTGCCTCTGGATGGTGTTGTTTAAACGTTATTTAGGGCAATAGAGGAACAGACAGCCCGCAATACTGTTACGCCAACACAAACGTGTGTCCGGTTGGATCCAGCATGTGGAAAGCATTTGCCCTGTCCAGTTTGATCTGTCACACCCTCTCACAAACCCACAGTTTCTCTGCTGCTTTCAGAGGGATTTACAACCTGAAGTCACAAGTTTTGTGTGAATGTTGCCAGTATTAGAAACTGCACTAACCAAACAGTCTTTCTGTGTTTGTCAACTTCTGTAGTAATTAAATAATAAAACAAAGTTTAGAGTGACATAATTTAAATTTGTTTACTGTTGTGCAGTTAGTGTACATCTGGCTGACTTATAATATATTGCTGTTGATTTATATGTATTTATATATATGGTCATATATTTCTGTTGATTTAAAATTAAGCAATGTCCTGAATCATTTAAAAGCAGTAATAAATTATATATAATATATAAACAATATATCCTATACAAGTAACTAATTAAATAATAATTTAATAATTATGTGAATAATTATTTAATTTTTTAATAATTATTTTTTTTAATTTATTGTGTTTTCATGTGTGTTGTGTTTAGATACATAATTGAGATTGTAATTCAATTTGTTTTTACATTTTTGATTTACTAACGTTTCCCCCCCCCGCCTCTTTCTGTTTTTCAGACATCTCTCTCCACCCGCTTTGCCCAAGAGGCTTTTGGGAAACATTATAAACAGACAATAGGGCTGGATTTCTTCCTCAAGAGAATCACACTGCCAGGTTAGACGCACACACATATACACTCACTCAAACACTGCAGTGTGACAGATGTTCTCTTGAGTCTCTTAATTTATTTATAAAACTGCATAAATTTATTATACAGAAACATGTAGCTGCAACTGGTTTGCCTCTAACATTCTGCCGTCAAATATTCAGATGTTACTTGTAAAGACTTTCATGTTTGTCAGGTCATATTAAAGAATGTTATATTAAAAACACATTACTGTACAGTGTTAGTATGAAACTCACTAGTCATAAGTGAAATGAAAGCCCATGAGTTAATCTCTCTGTAGTTTCCTCATATTGAGGTGATGAAGCAGTGGAGCTCACTGCCCACTGAACGTTACGGTGATAATCTCACACTGTAGAATCAGTCATGCGTTTGTTTGGCAGCAAAGAATCATGTTTGTGATTTGAAGAGTTTCATTATCACGTCTGAACGTCATCTCAGATGTTTAAAGCTTTCTGTGTGTGTCCATGTGTGTGTTTATACAAACCTGGATCAATCACTCTTCTGTGTGTTTGTGTGTCTGCCTCTTTTCAATTTTATTACTTATGAAAGCTCTTTACTCCTAAACAAACACATGTAGCCTAACTCTCTCTCTCTCTCTTTCTCAGAAAAAAAAGAAAATAGTGGGAGTTACTGTTTTGAATATTTTTTCTTTCCAGTGAAATGTAGGTTAAATTATCTTATTGTTTAAAGGGATGATAAAATGAAAGTATGATTGTCAGTAAATCATGATGAAGCTATTGGAACAGTGTTGGCAGTTCAGTTTCTGTCAATCTCCAGCAGTGAAGTGTTTGTGTGCTCTCCTCTTCTTCTCAGGTGAGGTGGTTATTCTGAGGGACCTTCTCAGGCTGGGACAAGCCTGTCACATGCCTCATTGCTCACATGAACTAGAACAGAGAGAGAGACAGATTTAACTGTGTCAGCACATTCAGCGTGTGACTCACTTTCCACAAAGACTGAGTTATAGAATAAATAAAGAATAGATTTTTTTGGAAGCGTGTGAAAAGGAGATTGACACACTCACCATGCTGTTGCATACTCTGAATGTCTGTAACAACTATCTCTCTCTCTCTGTGTTTTGCTCTTCTTCATGTGACAGGGAATCACAATGTCACCCTGCAGGTGTGGGACATTGGAGGACAGACAATTGGAGGAAAAATGCTTGACAAATACGTCTACGGCGCACAGGTGACACATTATTACAACAAGCAAAGTGTATAAATAAAGCACAATATAGCACAATTTACATTAATAATTGACCGTTATTATCCTGATAGCAGTTGGGAAAATCCTCATTCTTACAGACGTGTACTGCCTCCCGGAGGCCTGGCTGTGATGTGTCCTTGATAATGTTATGAGCTTTACAGGGAACGGGCATTGTCGTGCAGGGAGGGCAGTGAGCAGACAGGGAGGTTTTGGGCTGTGTTAGTTAGTCTTTGGAGAGCAGTGCAACTGGAGTACCACAGCAAGATGCAGCAGGCTTTCAGTGGTGGAACGGTACGAAGGCCTCAAGCATTTGATCCAGTAGCGGGCGCTCTAAACGTATGTAGCGTAGGCCAAAATCAAGTGAATAAGCCAATAGCTTACCCTGTTTAGAAAATGAAAGATAACGCACCGAACGGCCAGCTTAGCGACCTGTACAATTATTTTGGGTTCTACGCCGTAGAACGGGGCTCGTAGATATTTGAATATCTTCTAATGCATTGCTTGATATTCGATATCCGTTCGAATTGGATTTTTCTCAAAAGTGACAGCCCTAGTGTGGACCCTTTTCACACAGTCCTCATTGATGTAAAGTGGGGCTGGGTGAGCACTGCGCCTCCTGAAGTCCAGAATGAGCTCTGTTTTTTTAAGCATTTAGTGTCAAGTTTGTTTTAGTTTCTATACTAGTTTCTATAAAAGTCCAATCACTGTAATATCAGCAAATGTGATGATGATGTTTGTGGAATGAGTGGGAGTGCAGTTGTATGTGTACAGGGAGGGCTCAGAACACAGACTTAGTACTACACAGATCCCTGTTACCTGACCTGAAGACAGAGGTACACTCTTTGAGAAGTGACTAGGCTTCACTTGTTATCCAGGGTTGGGGAACACGCAAATCTTTTTGTGAAATGTAGAACAAAAGGCTTACTGTGTACTCCTCTAACTCCTGTTGTTCAAAGCAGTTCTGCAGATGAGAGAGCTGCTTCACACACAGACAGTGTGAGTGGCTTGTTTTGATTGTGGGTTAAAACACCATCCTCAATGATTCTTCAGCCAGATTGTCTGGAAATCTTTGGCTCGTTTCAAAAGGTCAACAGCAGTTGGTTTGAAAACCTTGTGTGCTGCCTACTAAGACTTTGTTATCAAGGGTGCATTATTGGAGGCTGTGTCTTATTTTCCTAAGGCAGCTTTACTTGTAGTTTTTAAAATGCACTGACGCAGGGTGACGGCGAAGAAATTAATGTAAATTGTAATGTAAATTATGACTTATTTTAAACAGATTTAAATAGAATTTTGTGTAACATACATTTATTTTTTCTAATAGTGTATTGTTCCTGCCATGTTAGCATTATTGAAATCAGCTGTGAGTGAGTCATCTGTGCACTTCACATGCTCTGCTAGTTATATAAGGGGTTTCCTGATTCCTGAATAAGGGGTTTCCTGATTTTTTTCCATTGATTTTAAACGTTTCTGATTGTTTTGTCTCACGTAAAGTGCAGAAAACTTTAAAACTATCATCAGCAGCTTTACATCAGCAGCAATCTATGTTCAGAAATAAGCAGGAACACACTTCTTTTCAGGCAAATGTGTGTGTGTGTGTGTGTGCAGGGAGTGCTGCTGGTTTATGACATCACTAATTCTCAGAGTTTTGAGAATCTTGAAGACTGGCTAAACATGGTGAGAAAAGCCAATGAAGAGTCTGACACACAACCTGTGATAGCTCTGATCGGAAACAAGAGTGAGTAAACACACAAACACACACTCTCTCTCTTTACTGTTCCTATCTAGCTGTGTGTATGAGAGGATTGTAATGAATCAGTGTTCAGGCTGAGGTTACCTGAGTTGCGCCTGGGCTGTGTGTCTACAGGCCACCAATCGGAGCACAGCATGATGGTCATGTGGTCATGCATATGTGGAAAGTTTAACTTCTTGTGCTGGCTGAATCGTTGGGTAAATATTGGTGCACATGTGCTGCTGGGACCAGCAGTCATCTGCGACCTGTGTGGTAGATCATGGGCCATTTCACTTAACACACCCGAGAACTGCTGTCGTTCCAGCAAACATCTGAGACAGTAAATGGAGCTGAGTGTGTGTGTTCGCCAGTAAAGAAGAAAAGAATGTGTGTTTTTGATATTGTCTTTTATTTGTGTGTATTAATGTGTAGTTTTGATGTGTGTGTGCACGTCTTGTGTGGGCTGTTCAATGTTTGGGCTTTCAACACTCCTGAGAGTCCATAAAGCTGTATGATGCATTCAGACACACATACACACACTCATGCACACCACTAATTCCCATACGTTCACTGAATACACACAACATACTAGGGCTGCCCCTGACTAAGAAATTTCCTAGCCAACTGGTAGTCGTTCATTTAAGCCATTTAGTCGAGTAGTCACGTTTATGATATTAATTTAATTATGAAAATATGTACTGGCGAGTGAGGTATTAGATTATGGTTTGAAGATTGTAGAACAATGTTAGCAATGTTACATAAAACATTTCTGAGAAATACTAAGCTATAATATTGAGCCTTTTAAATACAAATGTAACATGTATAAATTGATCTGCGTGACAGTGGTAAAATGACTATGAATATTAGAAGTCTATACGTTATATAAAAATAAATAACTAACAGATAAAACAGCAAACACTACATCAATACAGACAGTTATCTGACTCACAGCACTATTTTTCATCTGTTCTCAGTCTTATATGAGAAGGGACATTCTGAAATGCTTGACATGTCATTTGGTGGTCTGTGTTCATATTCTGAGCTCTTCTGCAGTTCTGTGTATAGTACACTGTATTAATAAGGTGTATCATGAATCTTGTCACAGTAAGTGTAACACGAGTTTGTCTGCAGTGTCAGTGAGCTGTGTGTCCTGCTCACAATGAAGCTGGTGCACAAGCCGAGAAGATGATGCTGTGAATGTGTTTAGCAGATCTGGCAAGCTTAGCATAGCATCTTTTTTGGCTACCATGTCCACACTTCACACTTTAATAAACTTTGATAAGCTCGAGCAGCCATGTAAAGTGACTACCATTAAGCTACTATTCATGTTTCAAATAATAAGTGATGTTTGAAGTTGATGAATTTTAAGTGAACATTTGCCTGCAGAATTTGCACGTCACCTTTTTGGGTCATCTGTTACGTTCTCAAAAGTATTTGGAGTAAGCAGGATCTTTGGCTGTGTGTTCTGTGATTGACTGTAATGGGTTTGTGTGAGCTTTTAATGTGTGTGTGGATCTGCACTGGATCACAGTCAATGAGTGTTGACATGAACTGACGGTGCTGTGTTTACACCTCAGTACAGCCACTTAAAAACCTCACATCAGCAAGCTTTGACCTTTGACCCCTTAAGTCGCTTGTGGTGCCTCTAATGGAAAAGAGCAGCATGAGGACGCAGCTGGAAGTCTCATGTTCTTTCTTCTCTGCTGTAACTGTTTCTGGTGCTGGTAAATGTTCCAGACATTAGTCTGGAACCTCTGTTCTCCCTGCTGCCTCTGTTCTCCCTGCTGCCTCTGTTCTCCCTGCTGCCTCTGTTCTCCCTGCTGCCTCTGTTCTCCCTGCTGCCTCTGTTCTCCCTGCTGCCTCTGTTGTCTTTGTGAGAGCATCACTCTCCGTTACTACTGATCTGTCACACACACACACACTCCATACTGCTGTCGATTTGTCAGCGTTATCTTTCATGCACACAGTCAGTTTGGTGTTTGCTGAGCTGTGCAGTAACTGTGGGTATGTGAGTGACTGTGTGTGTATGTGTGTGTGTGAGTGAGTGAGTATGTATTACGTACACAAGCCTTCATATAGAAAAGTATAAACTCTTGTTTCAGTTAGTGTGTGTGTGTTGATGCCTGTCTGCTTCTAGTTGTTTTAGTTAAAGAAATCTCTCGTTCTCTCTCTTACACACACACATACTTGTTATTGCAGGTGTGTCTAACACAGAAAGAAGAAAACAGCACAGAGAGAGTTTCTGGTGTGACCCCTGTGCTCTGACCTGTGGGTAACCCTGCTGTGACATCACAGATAGGTTTCAGGGTGGCATTGTTGTACCATTGTTGTACGTGATCGTTAAATCAGACTCGCGCTGGCGGTTGCCGAGGCTTTGAGTCAGATGTAATGATCACATGACACAGGTGTGATGGAGCAGCAGGTATGTGTTCTAGAGGTCATGTAGAGGTTTGAGTGCATGTGCCTGTCGGGTGAGAAAGAAGAAATTGTGTACTCATCTTATTACAGGTGTGTGACGTGCCTGCTCGTGAACCAGACTTACATTCATCCATAGAGAGAACAAATTCATGTTTCACTGGAGATCACAGCAAGTGGAGTCCAGAAGTAAAAATTCTTTTGTTTTCTGCAAACACAAACTATTATTATGACTTGTATTTACTTCAGACCAGTCTAAGTGTAAAGCTGAAAACTGTGAGTTTAATGAAGTTCTCCAGCAGAATCTGAGAAACAGAATAACAGTGTCAATGGACAGCAGTGATCCAATTATTGACCCCATCCTGAATAAATCCCACATTTTGGAGCATTTAATTCTTGTTTGCTGTTAAATGGTTGACCACTGCCGTGTCTGTGTCCTGTCACAAAATGCAGCGAAAACTCCCACATGACATTAATAGTGTGAACAAGCTGTGTATACGTCTATAATGCACTCCATAATGCAACTAAAACAGGAAACTGCACATGTCAGAATTCAGTTTGTGCTTGAATTTAGTTTAATTCAGGTAATCAAAAATCTTTGTGATTCCAGTCAGAGTGGCAGAATTCTGTCTTTTTTCAGCCAAAAACAAAACCGTAGCTAAACTTCACCACAAAATCTCGATTCACAGCAGAAGATTAAAGTCTGTGTGACGGAGAGGACGTGAGTGAAGAAAAGTGTGTTTGTGTGTGATTTACTACAGAAGGTTCAGATTTCTACCCCGATTCTCTCACACACACTAACATTGTCATTGTGTTTGTGTGTTTTGTATTTGTGTAGTTGATCTTGAGCACATGCGGACAGTAAAGATAGAAAAGCATCAACGATTCTGTCAGGAAAATGGTCTTATTAGTCAGTTTGTGTCTGCAAAGACTGGAGACTCTGTGAGTACACACACACACACACACACACAGAATTCTTATTCCATAATTGCTTAAAGACATTATATTTCATCTTTATTTTCACACCATGTTTCTTTAGTGTGTGTGTGTGTGTGTGTGTGTTGTGTGTGTGTACAGTCCAGCTACACTTTTAATAAAGTACAAAGGATGAAGTTAGCTACACTACACGCTAGTAAAAAAAAAGAAAAAAAGCAGTTACAGGGAGAAGTGTTTAAATCATATCTTATGATAAAATGAAAGACATACACTTATTATATTACTGTTCATCTGTGTGTGTGTTTGCAGGTGTGTCTGTGTTTTCAGAGGCTAGCTGCAGAGATTTTGGGCATCAAGCTAAACAAGGCAGAAGTGGAGCAGTCACAGGTGAGCAGACGAGCCACATCTCTTTTTGGGGACGTACTAATTTGTAAAATGCTATAAAAATATAGTAAAATAAAGTTGCAATAAAATGCAGAAAGTTTTCTGTTAGGGTTAGGTTACATTGTTAGTAACTAGCTGTGTATTAAAACAATAGATGTCTATGGAATGTCCTCATTTACGTGGAAGTAAACGTGTGGGGGGGTGGAAGTGAGAGAGTTTTAAACTGTATTGCTATTGGGCCCTAAATTGAAAATATAATTTTGCAGAATATCTCTACTGCGTGTGGGAGAGAGGAGTGTGTGTGTGTGTGTGTTTGTTTGTGTATGTGTGTGTTTGTGTGTTTATGCTGTGTTGGTGTGACTCAACATTACGTAATTTGAATCAGTTTGTGTTGAATAGATATGACATCATATTTTCATACATTATGCTTTCCCAGTCATATCTGTTGTGTGTGCTATTTTTATTCATTTAATTTGTGTATCATCTTTACTCTAAATGCATAAACCGTATTTTCCTCTGTCCTGTTTTTCTCCATTTTTCTGTTTACATTGTGTGTGTGTGTGTTTGTGTATCTTTGTATGTGTGTGTGTGTATAGCGTATTGTGAAAGCAGAGCTGGTGGACTATCCTCAGGATGAGGAACCAATCAGACAAGAGACTAACCAGAGCAAGATCTGCTCTGTCCAATAACAGTATGTGTGTGTGTGTGTGTGTGTGTGTTTGCTGTATAGGTGTAGTAAAACAAGTGATAATAAAGTGATAAAAAAGTGATAGTGAGTCAGGAGTTATTAACAGTCAGAAGTTTGGACACACTTTTTGGACACTTCTGCTTAAATGTAGAATCGTAGACTAACATAATCTGTGCATCATTCTTTACAAAACTACATAAAAACTGGAGCAGACAGAGAAGAAAACGTTTCCAGCACACATGAGAACATGTTTCTTATAATGTCTATAATAATGTTAGAAATACTAATAAACAATATTAAAAAATTTGTAGGTAAATTCAATGAAAAATTGTAGGTGAATACATGACTTATTAGAGTGATTTTATTTATTGACTGAAGATTTTTTTGTGTGTCTCTGCAGCGGGTGGTGAAAGCAGACATAGTGAACTACAGTCAGGAGTCGATGACGCGGACAGTCAATCCTCCGCGCAGCTCCATGTGTTGCGTACAGTGAACAATATCATATCTCTGTCTGTAAAACCATCTGTCTGACCACAGACACTAGATTTACTCCTTTAGCTTCATATGAAGAGTGTCAAATTAACACATCGTCACACTTTTAGACCTTTACATTGTTGTTTTTCTTTGAATTTGAGTTGGCGGTTAGTGTACGGTAGCTTTTCAAGAACAGTAGGGCAGTAGTTTTACTCTTGAACTTTCTTTACTGTGGTAGTTCAGTTGTTGCTTTTAAAGTTCAGTGAAGTGCTCCACCAGTTGAGCTACAGGAACTTTTATGTGTAAATGTTTCTGATTGAGATCTGACAGTCACTCACACCAGTCAGGCCTGACTTCCTCCAGTAACAGTTTAGAACACGTGAGCGTGTGTGTGTTGTGGGGACCAGCCAGCGGTCCCCTTGAGGAAAATTTATTATTAAATATAATAAATTATGCTATTTTGAAAATGTAAAAAAAGGTTTACGTGAGAGTTAAAATTTACAAATGCAAAACAAATAAATACATAAATGTTCATAATTTTTATTTTTTTATTTTTGTTGAACTGCAATTCAAAATGCATTTATAGATTCAATTCCAGATTTGTGTTTCCAGTTCCAGAATGTTTTGAGTTTTGTAATTTGATGTTTTGATTCAGAAGTGTATCCTCCTCAAACAGTTAGAATGGGTTTTTGAGTTCAAAATGGTGTACAGTGTTAAATACAGTTGTGCTTCTGTTTCCAACGTTTAAGTGTTTTTCTCAATATGTTAATCAAACGAATATGTATCAGATCTATAAAATAAATAGTTTAAATAATACAGATAATACATTTCTCTCCACTCTGTTGAATGACTGATTTTTGATGTTTATGACTGTCATTTTGGACTAATAATCAGCCATACAGGAGTCGCCTAGAGAACAGCTGTTGTAAACTGTGTGGGTGTGTGTTTTAATTTTGTGGGATGTCAGAATTCCCTCTTCTCTTAGATATGTTCCATTATATGATTTCTGAATATTAGTATTTAAATAGTAAATGCATTTGCAAACTCAAGCTTCTACAGGTGTTGTGGAATGTTGTAGATACTGTCAGTTTATAGGATAATAAATGAACCTGAACACAATAACAACACATTAACCTGTTTTTTTTTTTTTTTCATTTTCCATCATCTTCCCTCTGGAAAAGTATAAAAATATCTTTCCTGTGTCCCACGTTCAGAAGATGTATTAATGTGGAAAAGGATGTGGACGTGGTCAGAAATAGTGTCCAGTATTAATCTCATTTAATTGTCTTCCTATAATTTACTGTAACACAATATCAGTAAGTAATTATACTAGAAATAGTCTGGAGCTGTTGTGATTGAGTCCAGCTCTCCTCACAGCATTTGATGTGGGATAATGATCTTCATAATTCAATGAGAAGATTAGTTCATGTCACGTGATCAGCACTGAATACTGAAAATACTTGTCTTGACCTTCAGTAAAACAGAAAGAAATACATTTAAGGAGAAGAACGTTTTCACTGCGTAATTCAACATATTATTATGGGCTTATATCTTTAATAAAGATTCGTATAATCTTTATACATTTTACTGGACAAAAGAATCGACTTCTACTCATATTTCATTTTAATTTAACCATTGAACTTTAGAAGCACGCCTCAGACAACTCATTGATTTACATGTAAAAATGACTGTTTTAGGTTTTTGTTTAATCATTTTTATATTGGCGTCGAACGGAAGTTCTGTCATTTGCGCGGTCGCTGTTTGTTCAGGTGTTTCTGTAAAGAAAACAAGTGCGAGACGCTTCCAGTTCAAACACGTGGCGGAATATAACGCGAGCAGAAGGGCTGAAGGTTTGACACATGAGCGGCGGGTGGTCGGCCAGTTTCTCGCGCGCGCCCCGTGAGTGATGACGTGACTCATTTGTCATGAAGATGAGCAGAAGTTCTCAGGAAACATCTCAACTTACCTTAACAGAGGTAAAAGACTCAAATCTCAAAATCTCTTTCACATGTGCAAGAAACTCCTCAATTCAAACGATGGTTTTACATAGATAAGAGACGTCAAAACGCAACTTTACAGGGGAACTTCTTAAACGGTTGAATTTCACAGATGTTTTCTCAACCGTAACTGCAGGTCAGTGATGAGTAGATGCCGGTGAAGCAGTAAAACCTACCATTAGTCAGTAATGAGATTCAATTACACTTTATTGGAGATGTTAAAATTGTGCAGTGAATGAGGCCGTTGAAATGGGCAGCATGTGCAGAACTCAAAGTGGAGAATAAGTGATTATTGTGGGCGAGGTACGTTTTTTCTGTAACTGGCTGTAGATGGACCCAGTGTGTGTGTGTGTCTGTTTTATTAGTGTTTCTAAAGTGATGTCACACATTAATGGTGACATTAACTGTGTGTGCTGAGTCTCATGTGAGCATGTGTTCGTCTCTTCGACGTTGACCTGTAACTCGAGCCCCACGACCTTTTATACACTGGAGCGTTTTAGGGTTCTTCCCCGTACACTCTCACACAAAGCACAGAGAAGAACATTGTGGCCCCTGGACTCATCATCCCAACTCAACCCTGAAACGGTGACCGTACGCCGCCTGGCTGAGGAAGCAGGAAGATTGTTAAAGCAGTAAAAATAAATGCAGGCCGCATTAATGTGCCTTTGGGTGGTCGGATCGGCATACTTGTACAGACACAGAGAGACAGATTTTGGGTTACTGCTGGGTTGAGACAGGCCAAGTGGAGCTGCAAGACACCTTTAGATGCTTGCGTAGTGCTGGCCTGTCTGTTCTGAAATCTGTATATGCTTAAATTCATCTGGTAAAGCTTGTTTCCCTCTGCCTTTCACTCTTCATGTGCTTATTTTACTCTGGCCTGAAACAGTGTGATGACAGTAAGAGCCCCACACAGGCCGAGTCGGGAAGAGGGTGTGGAGCTGCAGCCAAGATCAGCAAGATTGAGAGAGAGAATGCCAGCAGGAGAAGAAACGAGGAACAGATCCCGACCGTCATGTATCTTTGTTCCCCATCAGTCACTGAAGATCTTACTAGGTGTGTGTCTATCAGGTCCTCCCTTGGTGGTTAGCTCTAAGTAGAATAGAGGACGTGGTCCATCAAACTGCTGTATTTATAGTGGGAGACAGAGAGCTGCGTATAATCATAGGCCAGAATGTACTGTACAGCAGCCTCAGAAACTATTAGAACTCCTAAGTCACTCTTAAAAGTGTGTGAATATATTTGCATTAAATAAAAGTATCACAGCAAGAACCATCGGCAAACAAATGCTAGAGCTTTTCTCAACATGAGCTTCACTTATCTGAGACCATTGCTTTGACTTTGGAGCACTCTAACAAGTAGACTAAAGGTCATGATCTGTTGCATTTGGCACCTCTTGAGATTGTGGAGTGAGGTTTACACTGCACATGCACAACCTCCGTTACATTAGTAACTTTTTGAAAGATTATCTTATTTTTTGAAAGATAAAGCATAGACATTCACATATTTAATCCTCCAAATGACAGACACTGTAATCGCTTATCACATCCAACAATTAATGTCTTATCTCTGCTGTGGTCAGATTTAAACTGGAGTCAGAGAAATGTACAGAGTGACTGTCTGTAACAGGGCTGATGTATTTTATTTCTGTGTAACACATTACTGAAGTTACACGCGTACCGCCTCGGATAGTCCTAAATAATGTGCTGCTGCTATATTAAACCATATAGTGTCTGTGTGTTTCTGCAGCAGAATTAGGTGTGAGCGAGCAGTGCTGAATGCCGTTTTATTTCACTTGTGTGTGTGTGTGTGTCCCATTCATTTGAGCAAATTGGTTCATTTAGATGGTTTGTTTCAAAGTTAAAAGTTCAAAATTGTCATTATTTACTTTATTAGTTAATTTTATGTTTAATTCTATTTGCAATTAGTGTTGTTTATGATTAAATTATTCACAATTTATTGTTTCTGCCTTATTATTTTAAGCAAATTAAACTTTGCTTAAAAACTAGACCATCCCTAGTTTGTATTTGCATGTGCATTTAAATGTTTCATTGTTCATTTGCTATTGTTGCATTTCTGTCTTTGATTGTAATGTTGTGCATCACCCAGTAAAACTGAAGGTGCGTGTGTGTGCGTGCGTATGTGTGTCATACATGTGTGTGTCGGGGTGTGTGATACAGATGTGTTTTTAATGGTCAAATGAGGCACGTCATTGTGTATCATACAGACAGAGCTGCTATTGAATGTGACCACAAACTGACTGTCATTAATAACACACAAACAAACATACACACACAAACACATTTACTTATGTAGCTAAAAGGGGTTATTCTATAGACTATAGACAATTGTTTTTATACACAGCTAGTGTATAACCTAACCCAAATGCTAAAAGCAAACTTTCTGCATTTTTTAAAAATTGCTATATTTTGTAGCATTTTTACAAATAAGGACGTTCTCAAAAAGTGGTTTTGTTCAGATTGGGCAGGTTTTTATTTTAGAGTTTGTTTAAATACACATTCATCTCTGGATCATCACTCATGGCTATTTGAATCTTTGTCTCTGTTTCGTGGTTTTGTCTGTTATTGATTCAGTGATGCTTTTCACGCTGCTCAAGTGCCTGTCAGTGCTAATGCTGCTCCTGGATGGCAGCCAATCAAAGTGCCACTTTAAACACCCACCCAATAAAAACACCTTTTGTTCAGAAATTTTTGGAACACTGTTTGTGACATTTCTCATGAGAAATGAGTCTGTATAGAGCTTCATGATAGTGTACTGCTTCATGCCAGAATTAGAATCAGTTGCTTTTTTTTCTCTGAATAAGAATTTAATGTGTTTAAAAATGATTTTAAAATAGAATTGCATGTATTCATCATTTTCCAGAACTTCCTTTTCATCAGCTGGGATTGCAGCTGCTGTGCACAGCTTTGATTATTCCACATGGCGTCATACAGCACTGTGAGCCGCAACACTCTGTTTAAATCAATGACAGAAAGACAGAAACCTGCATAACATCTCTCACAACACCAGAGTGTGCCACAACAATCCCACAATCTTCAATCCCCACATTTACATTTATGCTGGGAAACAAGTAGCAGAGAAGATCATAATGTATAATGTTTCAGGGGCCCATACAGCATCATTCCCACTAGTAGCATGAATTACAAAACTCCAGATCACACTCGTTTCTTCCACTGTCTGTCTGTGTCTTTGCAGCTGAAGCAGTTCTGCAGTCATGTTTGCCCTAGAGACCCCTGCAAGAGGAGAGCTATGCGTGTGGACAGCTGAGCTAATTGGCTGGGTTTGATATGTTTTTCCTCTGATGGAAATCTGCTGAAAAAAGATTTAGAAGGACTGAACATGAAGGAGTGTGTGTGTGTGCGTATGCGTGTGCGAGTGTGTGTGTGTGCGTGTGTGTGTGTGTGTGCGTGCGTGCGTGTGTGTGTGTGTGTGTGTGTGTGTGCGTGTGTGTGTGTGTGTGTATGAGTGGTCCTCAGGCAGACTGTCTGCTGGCACTGGGACTCTTCACGTTTCGAGTGTTCAAGCGTTTTATATTTTTCCAGTGCCGTGACACAGGCCACATTGCCTTTCCGTACACACACACACACACATCTGTTTTATTGTGATTTTAACATGTTCCTGACACTCGTTCCAGTCTTACAATAGCTGGTTGTCTGACTGCACTCAGAAAAACATTTATATTGCTCAAAGGTTTCTCTTTCATAGCTCACAAGACTTAGTGTTCTCAGTTGTTTCATTTAAAAGTCAGCATAAAATTTAAATCAACCCCCTTTTTATTTTCCTGATACACTTTCCTGGTCCAGTTTTCAATGTTTCAAGCATTTTGGTTCCCAAGAAATCCATCAACCACAAAACCCAAGTCCCATTGAATGTCCTGTTTTACTGAATAGTGCCATGTTATGCGAGTCAAATTTCTATGTATGTAGATTATATTGGCATATAATGAGAGTACATCTATCTAGAAAATGATTATGGATACAGTAACATATCTCTAATAATTTAGTGTTAAATAATTTGATTCGAAATTTGTTAAAATTGAGCACCGATTGAGATATTACTACTGAAACTGTCAAAGAGAAAATTGCTAGAGTTTCTTCCTCAAAAGACACACCTGAGAACCAGCAAAAGTGTCCAGCTGATATTCATCTAATCTCATTGATGATTAGAAGAAACATCTGATCTCATTTGTGACTCTGATGTGTTGTGAGTGCAGTGAGGACCATCAGGCACTACAAACTCAATGCTGTGTTCTTCATATGAAGAACAGGTCAAGGACAGTTACTACATGATCAGAACTTGTGTCCTATAGTCACCATTGATCATTGAGTTTCTGTGTGTGTGTGCGTGTGTGTGCGTGTGCGTGTGTGTGTACTGTCACACACACACACACATATACACAAAGTTCTTAAAGAACAACTTCATATACAGACAGCAGTTATTTATGAACACAAGTGTAAGAAATACTTTTACTCCCTCTAGATTGAAGTTCTATTTGTCATTCAGACTGTTTCAGTGTGTTCCCTTTAGTGTGGGCTTAAACTTCATCAACAGACTGAACAAGTGTTTCCCCAACCCTCTCTCTTTCTCTCTCTCACACACACACACACTTCTGACGAGTTGCTTTAAAAGCGTTTAACATTATTTGGCCATTAGGAAAGAGAAACATTCACACAAAGACAATGAAGTGCTAATGTTGAGCTAATGTTGTGTTTGGGTTTTTGAAAAGTGAGTGGCTTGTTTCTAGATTCTGAATCAGGAGTTTGTTTTACACTAGTAAGAGCGATTAAGAGCCCAAACTAATGATGTTGTTTTAACTCTCTCTGACCTCAGAAGCTCATTCGCTGCTGAATTAATGCAGAAGTAACGCCTGATGCTCTGGCTGAAATATAAATACATTTGCGTTTCCATTTGTTTTGTTTTGGTTCTTCTCTTCACCCTGTTAAATGGGAACAGTAAGTTTCCATGACGATTGAATAAAATGCGGGAACAAATGTTTCAATTGCTTTAACATTATACGTTATACTGGGCAGTTGTGGTCTACTGGTTAGTGAGTCGGGCTTGTAATCAGTAGGTTGCTGGTTCGATTCCGGCGCTGGCAGGTAGCAACTGAAGTGCCCTTGAGCAAGACACCTAACCCCCGATTGCTCCCCGGGCGCTGCAGTGATAGCTGCCCACTGCTCCAGTGTGTGTGTTCATGACTTGCAGTGTGTGTTCACTCCTCACCAGTGATGGGTTAAATGCAGGGGGCACATTTTGGGTGTGGGTTACCATATCTGACAAAAACATGTCACTTTAACATAAACTGTTCTACCAGGAAGACTTTAATGCTATGTCATTCATTACTCATCTGGCCAATCACCACTAGACACTTGGAGTATATATTTATGCATTTATCTGAAAAAATGCTTGATCAGCATACATGTATGTGTGTATGTACTTTATTATGAGAGTCAGACAGACAGTGGTGAACCTTTCTCACCCAATAAAAAAACCTGATCCCTCAGAGAGGGAGAGAGAGATACTAGTCCTCACCTGACACCTGAACACAAACTCCATCTGTCATTGTCAGAAAGTGGCCAGACACACGCACACTTACATCACACACTCAAACTTAAATGCCATGTAGACAGTAAACCTGCAATAATTATATACTGAATTATTCAGCTGTAGTGTGGATTACCCCATCTCTCACACACAAGGCAATTCTTCTTCTTTATTCATTCATTCATTCATCTTTTTATGCAGTGGTTTCTCCCCTCTTGTTGCTGGCCAGCAAGAGGACAATGGCAGCAGAGATCAGACTCACCTGCAGAAGACAGAGGGCTCAGGTGTGTGTCAGGAGAAAGGCAGGTGAAACCCAATCGGCCCGCACCAATATTTCCTGCCCTTCTATTGTGTGGCTGTCAGGCTTTAGTGCCTCTTACGCTTTTTAATACACACAGGAGAATAATTTTACCTGCATTGTGTGAAGATGTTACAAGAGCGACTATGACACACAAATTATAGGCACCACTACCTAAAAGAGAGCGTTTGCCTCACCAGACCGATTAGAGCACTGTGTCTGTCTGAAAACCTCCACACGTCTTCTGTGGCGTGTTTACAGTCACTGGCAGTTATCTTGGTTAGCTGTGTCTTTCAGCAGTAGTGTGTGATGTTGACAGGGATCTGTGTGTCCCGTGGCACCAATGGGCCAAACCCGCAATATTGCTGAGCTCTCAAACAGACAACAGTGTACAGCTGAGCTCTGAGGAACCTCTGCATGACCCCACCACAGTTTACATACATTACAACATTGTGTTGGGTGAATGTTGTGCTGTTAAAAGTGAAAAAGTGTCATTAAATGAGGCTCAGGTGGATCTTTGATAAATGTCTCTGTTTAGCAGGCCTCGGGTTTATTCATATTGATTAATGATGTTTCAGTGCAGAAAGATGTTATTTGGTTGAGGAAGAAGGCAGATGAATGTTGTGAATGAAATCCGTTTTGATGTTGATTTTAGTATATAAAGGTTTGTGTGCTCAAAACTGTCAATTATTTGATACAGTGATGAAGATGAGCAAGAAACAGAAAAATGTCTTTTATAGCTTCGATTGGTGGGTTAGGGTTCAGGTGGCCCTGAAATGTTTTCCAGCATGTGTGGCGTTGAACTTAAGACATTGTGTGACTACCTGTAAAGAACATAAACTCTCTCTCTGTCTGTCAGGGTCAAAGGTCGAGGGTTGACATGGCAGAGTTGTGTGTTGTGCTAAGTGCAGCAGTCAGCTCTTACCTGCAGCCAGGTGTTCTTACACACACACATACACACACAGCGTTTACTTCAGATGGCAAAGTGAACCGTGTATATGAGGTAAAGGGATGAGTAGTGTCATGGAATGCTAGTAATGGGATCCCACCAACACACACATTAACTCACATTAACACATTCACTTGAACTTGTTTCTTTGCTTTAACAGCTCATGATATGTAGATGCTCATAAAACAAAATACATTTAAATGATAGATTCAATTTATTAGGAGACTTAAGAAAAGAAAGGGATGCAATAAATCTTTTTGTAATTTTGCTGCACACTGTCTGTGTATTGGGAACAAATTTGTACCCAAAAGTCAGCAAAACCTGACAAATCTGAGCAAACCCTCCGTTTAGGAACGTATAATAAAGTTTATTTCACTTGAAACAATACAGAAACATTTTTCTTAGGGTTTGGTTATATTGTGTATAATAAGTAAAGAACAAACACTCACACACGTAAATATCTGGTGTGGTAAAACTGACAGATTCTGCATTGACTGTGTCAGAGTCAGAGGTCGTGACCTGTCTATGTTCAATCTTTGTAGCTTGTTAGGCATGATTACATAAACAAGCTGAACACACAGTTTATTAAGAAACACTTGTTACACACAAGTGCAGCTGCAGCTGTTTGGGGTTTAAGGGGTTAATAACAAGATTTTTTTTTTTCCTGAACAGCTGCAGTGGACTGAGATGTTAAATGTCAGTAATCCTCAATTATCGTTTAGCAAACAGTTAATTTATTAAATGATTCTGTCTTATTGTGTCTGTCTGGTTAAGGTTAACCTAACAGTGATTTTGTTTCTCTGTGGACAGAGTATGATGTTGACTGCTGGAAATGACCTAATGCCCATCAGCCAGTTAGATTTCTCCTATTAAAATCCATGACTCTGTGTATTCATATTCTTCTATTAATATGGCAATATTCTGTATTATATTAATTCTATTTGACGTATGTTGTATTAATACATATCATATGTAAATGTATTACTATGACTATTATTTGTACACTACAACTTGACGACTGCAAGAGTCACTGTGTGTGTGTGTGTTCTTGTTTATCTACTATTGTAAGGACCTTACAATAGTAGATAAACAAGGATTTGTCACACACACACCTACACTGTGGGGACCAGCCAGCTGCCCCCTGAGAGAAAACAGATTATTAAATATACTAAATTATGTTTTTTGAAAGGTTTCTGTGAGGGTTAGGTTCAGGGGTAATGGTGAGGGGATAGAATATACAGTTTGTACAGTATAAAAGTCATTTTGTGTATGAAAAGTCATACAAAGCATAGAAACCTTACGTGTGTGTGTGTGTGTGTAGGTTTAGCTATATTTTGAGGGTCAAATGTCCCTATCATGACAACCAATTTGTGAGACATTTTACTGGTCCTCACTAAATAAAAAAGCCCATAAATCATGTTTTTCCTTAAATCACATGTTTGTGTGAGGGTTAGACTTAGGGCTGGTGGATAAAAATATCATTAGCCAAATATAAAATCAATGGAAATCTATGGAATAACCTCACTAATATAGTCAAACAAACATGACTGTGTGTGTGTGTGTGTGTGTGTGTTTCTTGCAGTACGCCTGTTATGGTGTAAGTGTCAGAAAACATTCCACAAATAAACATGACTAAAGTGACACGACACACAGCAGTCCAACAGACCCCTCTGTGTGTGTGTGTGTGGTGTGTGTGCGTGGTGTGTGTTCACAGGGGCCCCAGTGACACAGACAGGCTGATTGGGAAAAGAGACACAAACAGTGTGTAAGTGTGCGTCTCTTTAAAACACTTCTGTATTTAATCACACAAATCCCTAATTTGGTGCACAGTGAGCGGAGCACCAGCTGCACACGCTCATTGCTCAACCAGTGATGTCATCAACACCCACCGAGTATTTCCCCACGAGAAACTCCCAAAAAATAATAATTTTATCAGATCTATAGGTTTTTATAGATAAAACATTTTTGCATGTGTGACCCATACTGGCAAAATGAGTCACAATGAGCAGATTTTCAAAAACGAGTTGGTTATTTTCACATTCTCCATTAAAAAACTTGACAAAACTTGATTAACAAATTAAAAAAATAAAAAATGATGCATGATTTGTTGAAATCGGATGCAAAAAAATAATGAGCTACACCTGTCTCAAGCACCAGTCACCAAGAGTAGAAAAAGCATAAATCTTTCATGAATTATTAAATTCAAATAAATATTTAAACAGAAAACATACAATGAAGATTATTTTAGGTGTTTCACTGCTATTTAGAGCATTGAGATCTCTAGATGAGTAGATTGGCCTGTGCATATTCTAACTTATTTTGCCAGCATGGGTCACATTTATTTTCCCTTTTGTGACAACAATATTGATTTATTTAAATCAATAAAAAAACAAGTATTTGAAATTTTAACCAACAGCAAAATTATTTTGACTTTTTACATCTATGCACACACGTTTACTTATCTAAGTGGGGACATTCCATGTCTTTTATTGTTTTTAATAATAATCATGGATAATGTTGAAAATAAGACAGTGTAGAGGAGGTGAATTCAGTCCACTGTCGCTTTAATGGAGAATTTAAACTGAAGCCATCATATAGTGCATATTATTACACATAAACACTCCCACTCAAACACACTGAAGGTCTTGAGCCAATGTGAGTGCAGCTCTAATAAAGGTTCCGGGAAATGGAACCAGTGGAATGTTGACCACATGTTTAAAAATAAAAATATCCAAACGGCAGGAGAAGAAATCAAGCCCAGTCATTACAGTCATCTCCAGCTCATACACTACACACCACACTAATATCCTACACTACACACTACACTACACACCACAC
>JAZGTK010003614.1:0-26857 GCA_036877625.1 Ambastaia sidthimunki
CTTAATTAGACAATCCTAATCTTAACATTAATTTGTTCATTTTCAAGCTTCATATAATGACAAAACTTGACAAATAAGCAATATTCAAAACTGCTTTGTGCACAAATAACATAGACAGACAGTTTGAAAGCTCCAGTCAGTTTCACCGAGGGCCTGGGGTTACCGAAACATAATTTACTCCGAGTTTTTGAAACATAAATCCCAAAGACACGAAAAGGCAAGAACTCTGAAGAAAACACAAATCTGCAGATGAAGAATCTTCACAGTCTCTTGGCTGAACTTACAGCAGAAATCTAATTATCACAGAGTAGCAGCACATGGTTCATCTTCTGAGAGAGATATTCAGATGCTCTGGAGAAACCATTAATGAAATTCCAAGATTTTTCATCCGCACTGACGGCAGACGTGGAAACTTCTATAAATAGAAGCCTTGTAAAACATCTGACTGGGGAAAATGTCCATTCATACTTACAATCCTGTCGAGTTTGGGGCAAGAAGCGGCCAGAGCGCTACATCCCCAAACTGTTTGAGGAAAACCAATTAAATCATAACTGCAGGGGAAACATGCGCCCGTGCATTTTTCAATGCAGCGGCAGAGAAACCCCTGCAGCTCAGACAGAACATCTCTCCAGCGGAGAAGAGTGAAAAGAGATCTCTGAGGAGAAGAAGCCCTGGAGCGTTTGTGGTTGTTGGGTTGAAAGTTTTTAAACAATTGTTCCCGTAGCTTAACTGGTAGAAGGTTGTGTAAGCAGCGTAAAGGTCGTGGGTTCGAATTCCAGGGAACAAACATACTGATAAAATACACAGCTTAAATGCACTTTGCCAAACGCATACATTTAAATTGTTTACAACTGGTTAAATTATGTTCACAATCGATGAACATTACAATTATCAACACACAACAGCTCTGTTTACATTAGACGTGTCAGATTTCCCACAGAGACCAACAACAGACTCCAGACTCACTCTGCTTTCATGTTCTGCAGAATTCACCTGCCCCAGACTGCACCTCTGACAGAACATTTCTGCCTTGTTTTCTGCGAGACCTCTGTCCTTCTCTTTCATATGTGAACCGGCAGATCAAACTAAATGCCTGTGTGCTAGTTCTCTGAATAACATATTTGCATTGATTTCAGCACAGAGATGAATATTACACGACCCCTGGCAGCAGCCTGCAGCCATACAAACCCTTATTTACATTCAACCAGCAACTTGCATCAGGAGAGCTGAGCACTGATTCTGAAACACACAGTTCTGCAGAGTTCTCAAGTATTTAGAGTCATGCGGGTAAATGCAGGGTAGGCCATTTTTTTCAGAAACATTTGTTGTTATGCTGGTTGAAAGTCTCCTTACATCCTGATAGTAATCATGTAAACTGATGTAAGTATATTTACAGTATATAAATACTTATCTCCTGTGGAAGGACTTTAAAATAATTGCATTTGGCAATGATAGAATGTTCTACTTGATGTGTTTTGGAGAAGCCGTGGCTTTGGCGAGGGTGGGATTTGATGCTTTCAAAGCTAGCTTGCTATTGCTAGCCTCTCTGTGCCATCCCAGCTAACAGAGAATGTTCTCAGAACATTGCCTAACATTCTCTAAAAGTAGTCTCAAAGTAATCAAAAAGTTCTTGCAGTAATGTTGATAGGATGTTTTTTAATGTTATATATCATACATAAAGTTTAAGATGTTAGTGGAACATTTGATTTAAAGTTTTAAAGTTTAAATATAGTTCTTATAACCAAGCAACAACAGTATGTCTCTAGAACATTTAAAACAACATTTTAATGTTCTTGTTAACGGAAATGTTCTTAAACCTAAAACTGTTAGCTGGGGATTTACCTGTCTGGCCCATCATGGGGGTATAGACCTTCGGCTCGATGGTGCCCATAGGTGGGGGCAGAAGAGGGTTGGTGAAGCTGCGCAGGGGGTGGGTGGGCCGCACACAGGCTGTGGGGATGGTGCGGCTGGGAATCTCTTCCGCCCCCGGAGGCTCTGACTGTACCGTGGGAATCAGAGGTTGCTGTTGCTGGGTGGAAATCGGAGCAGATCCTTCCGCTGTCATAGCTTAAAACACACAAAAACACCATCATTTCTGGAAACATTTCAACATCAGTTATCACTTCTTAAAGCAGCAGTCTGTATTCTGCCTCTCTACCGCCATCTCTGTTTAAAACATAAAACTGCAGATTAAGTATATTTTATTACATGTTGTAATACTCAAGGGAAACATAAGGGAAACATTCTTACAACCTAGAATTGTTAGCTGGGTAATCAGTATCAGGTCAGTCAGCTATATAAACACCAGTCTGGAAGACCAGCTAAAGCAGATAAGACTACCTACCAACCAACCAACCAACCAACCAACCAACCAACCAACCAAACATGACTGTGTGTTTTTCAGGGCAGGATTTCTGAATCGTTCTCTAAGGAAACGGGCAGCAGGCGAATGAGGGGGATTGTGGGATTGATAGTCAGATAGTTGGCAAATACTGAGTTTTATACAAATGAGAAGCAAAACACACAGAGGTGCAGAGAGAAAAAAACTGAGGTTGTGTCTAAATTTGTAAAATCTGCTGAAGTTTTGGCTGTTACTGTTAAATGAATCTCTGTCAAGAATATCCTAATTAACACTCACCCCAACAAATAAATAACAAACAAACGCTTAAAAATGCTAAACTCTTATGTTTAAATATAAAATATGATGATGGAGTATTAATTAATTGTACACAAAGTGCGAGTCAGTGGTTGAACTTTATTGTTGTTGTCTGTGTTTTAACTGCTTTCAGTTGCTTTAAAAATGTTAATTTGTTCACTGCTGCAAATAGATTCACAGCTGCTGCCAAACAACCAAATCAAATTCATTTCATCAGCAACAAAGTCATTTAAAACAAACAGAGCGAAAGAAGCAGAACAAACTCATTTTATTGAGCCTCTGTCTCCAAATAAATAGTTCCAGTTCTTAGTTCTGATTGGTCAATACAGACCTTGAGGTTGTGCTTTATTGTCAACACTGCAGTTTTGTCCTTTTTTTAACTCCAGTGTTACAATGTAACAGTGTTTAGGCACTGATGTTTCTTACAAGTGAGAAATCCCAATCTCAACACATTCATTGTAAACGACATTGTGAAAAACAGGAAATGATGTCATACGTTATCCCAGGTAACATGGAACATTCTCAGAACGTTGGCTAACGTTGTCTAAAAGTGATTAATGTTTTTGTAACCAAGCAATAACGTCAATACAAAATTCCATATATATATATATACAGAAACAGAGAATGTGAGTCTACCAGCTGTGTAGCTTCTGTCCACTGTCAGAGTGGAGAAGGGCATCGGCCGCAGGCTGAATTTGGGGTGAGCACTGTAACTGCAGGTGGGCGAGGGCAAGATCCCCGGATACTGACTGCTCTCTAGAGTGGGCACTGGAATAGCACTCACAACCGCTGCACACAGAGAGACAGAGAGAGAGAGAGAGAACTTGTCAAAATCATGTTAATCTTCAGTCACATTTCACCCCAAAACTATAAAAAATAGTTTGATTTGCGTAAAGGAATGTTTTGACAATCAAACATTTTTCCGATTATGAATGTGGGAACTTTATTTACTCTTTATGCAAACCATAATTTCTTATTTTTTTCTTTTAAATCTGAAGAGAAATGTGATGTTTTGGAGATACAACAGTGTGGTGAGCAGTGGGTCGGGTTTTCTCGGGGGGTGTGAGTGACTGTGATTGGCCAGGATGTTTGATACAGTCCAACCATTAATCATGTTTAAATATTTAAACAGGTACAAGAACAGAGAGTGTTTAGAATTCAAACCCTTGAGAGTAAAAACCAGAAGCCCATTAGTGTGGTTTAAACTCCTCAATAATGTTAGAAACAGAACACAATTCATTTAAAATGAACTGACACAGGAGTGAACACACAGCTACACACACCGATTAACACTCTAACAAACAACAGTAAACCCAATGGTAATCTACAGCAGTGTTAATGCTTTGAGTAAAAAAGTGTGTGTGTAAGAGAGAGAATGAATGTTGAGATCTCTGTCTATCTTAACTGCCCCAGATGAGCAATGTTTGACTGCTGTGTGTGTGTGTGTTTGACCTACATTACCGGGACAAAACGCTCATCACAGTCGATCACTGATCATCTGCACGGAGACGGTAAAGGTTGATATTTCCCTTCATTATCATATAGTGCAGAAGACTGACTGCTGTTTATTTCAAGATATTATGTCCTGCTGAGTCTAAAATACCATCCCAGCTAACAGGGAATGTTTTCAGAACGTTCTGTAAAAGGTCTCTCAAAGTTCCCTCAAAGGTCTGGCAAGACGTTTACTGCAAAGTAATGTTAGTAGATTTTTTTTAAATGTTATATCAAAATGTTTTTCTTAAGTTCTTAGTGGAATGTTGTTAAAATGTTACAGAATAAAAAAATGCAATCATGTTCTTATAAATAAGCAATTATGTGGACAGATGGGCACTGAAGATCTGAGGTCACTGCTCTGAAAACACTCAGAGGAGACCTTCACAGCAGCAGTGCAGACTCAGAGACCACTGGAGCACAGTCTCAGAAGAGACCACTGGAGCACAGTCTCAGAGGAGACCACAGGAGATCAGCCTCCGAGGAGACCACAGGAGCACAGTCTCAGAAGAGACCACAGGAGCTCAGACTCAGAGGAGACCACAGGAGCTCAGACTCAGAGGAGACCACAGGAGATCAGCCTCCGAGGAGACCACAGGAGCTCAGACTCAGAAGAGACCACAGGAGCTCAGACTCAGAGGAGACCACAGGAGATCAGCCTCCGAGAAGACCACAGGAGCTCAGACTCAGAAGAGACCTTCACAGCAGACGAGCATGTTGGAGTTCAATTACAGTAGCTGCTTTCGCTCCGAAGTCAATTTCTTAGAAAGAGTTTGTTCTCAGAAGCAACAGTGAATGAGGCCGTCCCAGGAGGAGGTTACAGAAGGACTCAGAAAGTGAAGAATAATTTCCACAGGATGAAGGTGCATATGAGAATAAACCTGCAGGGTGTGATGATGTCTGGAAGCATGTCTGATTGCTGAATTCTGCTCATTTATGGTTGGCAGGGATTTTAAAGCCTGCCCTGCACACACAGTTCTGGTGTAAGAGGACTGACAAGATTCATTCCCCTTCATCAGACGTGTCTGAAAACCTCATCAGAGAGATTCAGTCAAACATGCAACTCCTGCAGAGCACAGAACGATCTCTTTATACTGCGTTCTTCATTCACGCTGGTTCTTAATGAGTATCTGCATCTTGTTGCCCAGTATAAATATCTACAATCAACATACCTGAGACAGATACTAAGATAAAGATATTAAGATGTTTTCATATCTTGTATTTTTTATGGCACTTGAGAAACATGCTGCAGGAGTTTTGAGATATTTTTCTGGGAAACCAGAGAAAGATTCTGATTAAGCAAATGGTTTTGTTTGTTTTTGCAGCATGCCAATGACGTCCATCTTACATCTGAACTACACCTCCACAACTGTTTCCATCTCTACCATTAATCATCTATACTCATGTTCTCTGAGGACACCACTGAGACGTTCCTCTCATGTTCTGCAGAGGAGGAGAAAGGAGAGAGAGAGAGAGAGAGAGAGAGAGAGAGAGAGAGGGAATATGCTGTATAACAAATTTCCAAGCGAGTGAAATTTCAATGGGAGGACAGTGAGACGCCGGCTGTGAAACGAGTCTCAGACGTGACGCCTCATTGTGGTGCGACATCTCCTCACTGGGAATCAAACATGAAGGAGGAGTCACATGTGAAGCTTCACAGAACATCTCCCACAGAATCAAAGACCATGACGCAAGAGCATGTGTGTGTCTCACCCAAATCTCCCACAAACCACACAAAGAAACCAGACACAAACAACTCTTCCAAACACCTGCTGGTTCTTCAGAACGTCATCCTTCAGAGCTTTAACAGCACTTGCTCATCTCCACATTCACTCACACTAAACCAGCGCTGCTGTTCTGAGGAGACAGACAAGCAAACCTAACCAACCTCAACTATCTCAAAGTTCCTTATGTGAATGTCCAAAATACTGTCAGTACTGGTCATAATGGAAAGATCTCACAGTTCAATTCTCTCTTTAATGAGGCTTGGAATGTTCCACAATATCTCAGCTAACAGGGAACATTCTCAGAACATTCGCTATCATTCTCTAAAAGTTATCAAAAATGTTCTTGCAGTAACGTTAATAGAACATTTTTTAACGTGATATGTCACGTATATCAAAAACATTATTTAAGTTGTAAGTGGAACATTTTTTAAATGTAAACAACTGTAAACAATCATGTTCTTGTCACCAAGCAACAATGTTAATACAATGTCTTAAATTAGTGACTGCTGGATTATGTCAGTGTTGAATGCAGAGTAAATGTATCTAAGAGTTCTCAGGATGTTCCTCACGTGTGTTGCTGGGTTGAGAGTCCATGGGAATCATCATTTTGGGGCGTGTCGCCCTGCGAGCGGCCAGCGATCTCTCTAAAGTGGAAATACTACTGGAGGTTTCATCAGCGTCTGCTCCTGCACAACAAAACAACACAATTTTCACACACCTGCAGACTGCTATCGATTAACATCTCCAGTTCTTAACGAGAGCCAATCATTTCTCACCTGAGTGGCTGCTCTTGCTTCCCATCTGGCTCTCTGATTGGCTGTGGCTGACAGGGGCGATCTCCTGGCAACTCTGAATTGGTGATTCATGGCCGGAGGGGGCGGAGCTCGAAGGCTTTTCCATGTTCTTTAGCTCCACCTCCTCGTGGTGAATCCAGAGGTCAGGAGGTCGTAGATCTTTCTGACTGCCCTTCCTCTTGCCTGTGCTGTGAGTGGCTCGTTTCCTGCAGAAGACAGACAGATGAAGAGAGTTTAATTCTTGCGTCTAAACAAAACACACACACACACACACAGCTAGTTGTTCACTTGTGTAGGCGTTTCATTGGCTGCTGTTGGTACTGATATCTGGAGACATCAGTGACACTCATAACATTAATGACAATGTACCCAGCTAACAATTTTTGTTGTAAACACGTTTTCATAACGTTTCCATTAACTAAAATGTTAAAAATGTTATTGTCAAAGTTCTAGGAACATTCACAACGTTACAATATTTTTGAATTTGATGTTGCATTAACGTTATTGCTTGGTTATAAAAACATTGTTCAAACATTTATTAATTTTGCAAAATTTTTAAAACATTCCACTAACTACTTTATATGAAACTTATATACTACTTTATATTTTGATATAGATAATAAGATTAAGAAAGCGTTTTACTAATGTTACTGCAAAAACCGTTTTAATAACTTTGAAAGATCTTTAAGAAAACTTTAGCCATCGTTCTGAAAACGTTTCCTGTTAGCTATGTGAGAGTGCTGTGGGTAGATGTTTGTGTGTATTGCTAAGCAGTTATTAGGCTCTTCTACTGTGTTTACTGTCTCTGACTGTCTGCGATATTCTGTCTCTACATGTGACTCAGTTCATCCTTCTGTGGGAATATTTTTATCTGTTTCATTGTCCAGCAGGTGAGTGACAGAAACTCAATTCAATTATTAATATGTTTGCTGACTGTTGAGTTATGCTGTGAGAGATGTGTGTGACTTGTTCAAATTAAACACACACTCAGACAGAACTGTTTGTCTCACACACACACACACACACAGACACTTCAGTCTGTAAGTGTGTGTGTGTGTCACACACACACACACACACACACACACACACACACACAGACAGACACACCAGATAAAAGGTGTAAAAATACAGCAGAGCTTATTTTGGAACATAATGGTGTTGTGTTCGTCTGTAGGGCTGAACGCTGTGTGTGTTTGTGTGGTTCTAATAAGCCCTGAACTTCTCACCCTGACACACACACACACACACGCACAGCTGAAACTCACTTCCTCTGCTGTGCGGATGAACGGCGGGTGCAGATCAGGGCCACGATGACCACCACCACCACTGTAACAGCTCCAACAGAGACAACGATGATGAGCAGCAGGCTGCTGTTTTTCTGAGGAGTCACGCTGCCGTGCGGCGGCCGCATCTGACCGATCGGAGGCTCTGAAATTAAACACAGTTTATATCTCCATGATTCTGTTATGTTCCCTTCAAATGTTCAATCTAATGATGTGAAGAAACTTCAGGTCTGAGAACAAACGTCAGAAATCTTCCTCACATCATGTGACTGCTGCAGAAGGTGTGATATTACTTTCCCAAACGATTACGCACAATTTTCACCTGACGGATGAAAAAGCTGGTAAAAAAAAGACAGACTGGAGAGACCTTAGAAGCTTTTTTGGACCTGCCGACAAACATGCTAAAACCACCACAGAAGCGGCATAGCAACACCCTGGCAACCAGCCACATGGCCTGACTTACAAACAGAATTCTTGACTTCAGTGAACCAAAGATTGCATTAACGTTCTTTCTCTTATTTAACATTATTCTTTCATAGCATGAGACTCGCACACATACTCGAGATGTTTCTTCATGACTGTAACATACATGTTGAACCTGCTGCATTTTGTTTCCTGTTGACTGTAAAAGACGAGACAAATCCAGAATCCGTTTCATGTATTTGTTCTATTTTATTTGATTTACAGAAATGTAATGTCAAAGACACACGCGCACTTTAACCTTTTTACCTTCACTGAGGTTTCTATGACAACCAGATGCATTGGACATATAATGTATTAAAACATGAAGACAGTTGATCTCAACAAATGCTTTAAAAACACACACTTCTGATTTGACCTGGGTGCAGTACTACTGTAACATCTGAACTCATGCAGAAAATCTGAAAGCATCTGCTGGGAGTCTCGTCACAAAGATTCTCCACAACATCTGTGTGATATCATGTGAAGTATCTCAGTGTGATGGAGAGAAAATGTAGTGTCACACACACACACACGCACACACACATACACGTACACAAACATGCACGCGCACACACACACTTTAACATTCTACATGTTTCTATATAGCATCAACGTGATCCACATATAGTAAAATCTGTGCAAACTTCAGAACTGGTTCCATTTAAAACAGAATCATCCGTCTGGAGAGTGAATAGAAATGATTTATTATCACAAACCCTCACAGCACCGCAGAAGTCACATTCACATACATTCAAATACTTCAGTTTTCTCTGCAGAATCTTTACTCTTCTGTCCGAGTGGTCATGTGACTCAATTCAGCTGCTGTCAAGGTGATTTTTAATGGGGTATGACATCAGTCCCAGCTAACAATTTTTGGTTGTAAGAATGTTTCCCAAACGTTTCTATTAAATAGCAAAAATGGTAAAAATCATAATTTGAATGTTCTTGGAACATTCAAAGATTTTTTAGATGTTGTATTAACATTATTGCTTGGTTAAAAGAATGTTCTTTAAACATTTTTTTAATTCTGTAACATTTTTAAAACATTCCCAGAATAACGTTAACGATAAAAAAACATTCCACTGACATTACTGCAAGAACTGTTTCTGAACTTTAAACTCTTAGAGAATGTTAGCCAATGTTCTGAGAACGTTCCCTGTTAGCTGGGGCTGGACATTTATACAATAAACACAACTTGTGTTGTTATTTGTTAATCTAAAACCAGACATGTTTAAGTTCACAAGCAGCATTGAGAGTCTCTGTGTTAGTGAGTGTTTGTTAAACTCTTACCGTTCAAACTGCTCATGTCAATCAGGTTATTGTCAGAGGGCCAGTATCCACTATCACCATGGCGACCTGAGACGACAGAGATCACAGTGAGATCAGGATGAGATCAGCTGTTGGTGTGACATCACAGATGGTGTTTGTAAGGTCACGTGAGGTCATGCATTCAGAGACCTGCAGTGAACTTTAGTGTGATGTTCATTACTGAAATATCACTTTACAATAACAAACAGTGTCACAAATTAATGCTGCTTAGTCTCAAAATCATAATTTAACGTGAACATTTTGCACTGTGGCCAAGCAAAACAAAATCGAATTATAATCTAATTGGCAGGACAGTTCTGTGGATCTCAGCTAACCGGGAACATTCTCACAACGTTGGCTAACATTCTCTAATACTTCTCTCAAAGTCATCAAAAACATTCTTGCAGTAATATCAGTAGACCATTTTTTAACATTATATATCATAGTGAAAATGTTATTCTTAAGTCGTTAGTGGAACATTTAAAAAATGTAACAGAATGTAAAAAAATGATGTTCTAATAATCAAGCAATAACCTTCCTAGAACATTCAAACAATTTCTGTTACTTAATGGAAACATTCCCACAGCCTAAAATAGCCACTCAGGCGCGAGGTCTCAGACACACTTCTCTTTCTGTGACGTTTATTCCAGTCTCTGTGTTTCAGTCTAATAACTGCATGAGTTTGGGGAGTGTTTAGAGTTCATTTACAGTAACTGGATCTTTAGACTCCAGAGCAAGAATCTAATATAAGGTAAACAAACAGCGTACGACCCGTTTCACCACAGTGTGTGTTGTGTAAGTGGAGCAGGAGCCGCGGGGTCAGTGGCCCTCAGGAACCTGTCAAATCACCATCACATCTGCTGTTTTCTGAAGGCCTCAATTTCTCTCTTGATACTCTCTGACTTGATTTATAAGCAGTGAAACACACACAAGAGCAACTGAATGTGTGTCTGTATGTGTGTGAACACTACAGAGAATTGTTCTGTTTAAAAAATAAATCTAGTTCTGCTCTATATAAAAGCGAAAGTTTTTTTGCAATTTATTCTGGTTTAGACGTGCCTGGAGGCAAAACAAAATGTACAACAACCTAGCAGTTTTTAAATGTAACATTAAAGGAGTACAGTAGCTAAGTCTGACATCAATGATGCCACATTAAAATCAAAGTAGCTCATTTAAAAACCAGGCCAACAGACTCTGTGTTTGGTTGTACAGAAACACAGAAGAATATAATGGAAATGTGTGTTGACATCAGATCAATGTGATCAGATCAAAAGCACCAGCTATAGCTCTGAGAACTGTATCATACAGCAGTATGCTGGCCAATCAAACTGGAGCTTGTGGTTTTAAAAAGTGTTCCTATTTTGAAAACAATTCCCTTGAACAATATCCCAGCTAACAGGGAATGTTCTGTTAGCATTGATTAACTTTCTCTCAAACCTCTTACAAAGTTATCAATAAAGTTCTTGTTGTAACGTTAGTACAACTTTTTTTAACATTACACATCATACATATCAAAAACGTTCAGTTGTTAGTGGAATGTTTTAAAAATGTTACAGAGTTTAAAAAATTTGAACAACATTTATACAACAAAGCAATAACGTTTATACAGTGTCTAATAAACTGGATGCTTCGAATGTTCCTACAACATTCAGAATTACATGTTTAATGCTTTTGTTACTTAATGCAAATGTTATGGAAAACATTCTTACAACCTAAAAATGTTAGTTGTCTTCTACAAACACACATGGTAATATATTAATTAACAGCCAGATGGTTAATTACACTAAAAACAGGTTGTGATTTTTTCAAACATTTGAAAAGAATAGGTTAAGATTTGGTGTAAAATGACTCTCATACCACACATGTCGTCAAATATTTCTTTTTATTCTTCTCTTTCTGATTTATTTGCCCAAAGATGTCAATTAAAATGAGGCGAGCGAGAGTCTGAACAGCAGCTCTTAATTAATGCAGCAGTCTCATTAAAGACAGGCTGAAATCTGCCTCTCTATCTGTCTCTCTCTGCGCTCTGTTATCTTCACCCCACACTCGCCATCACATCACTCACGCGCTCTTTAACCACAGCCATTTCCATTCAGCTCTTTCAGAAGCAGAATTATCAGCAGACTCTGGTTCTTTGAGAGCCGCGGTCGGCTGAAGACGGTTTGTAAAGGGAATTTGTTTAAAGGACTCAGAGATGGAGGTTACAACTGGGAGTTTTCCGAGAAAGCAATTATTTGTGCTCTTTGTGACTTGAACAGAAAAGATAGGACGAGTGTGTGATACGATGTGATATACACACCACGTACATCTCTGTCCCTCTCTCAATGTTTATACATATATAACAAAAGTGGGATCCAAAAGTCTGAGTCCACATAAAATTTGAATTTAAATTGCAAATAAATGGTAACAAGACACATATATAGAATAAGAAGTAATAATAAGAAATCAAGACAAAGTGCAAGAATGAAGAACATTAAGATTAGAAATCCTGACCTTTGGGCCCTTAATCTGTGTGTGTTTGTGCGTGTGTGTGTGTTTGTGTGTGTATGCGAGAAATTCCTCTTACCTTGATCATTGGCCATTTTGTCTGGATGCTCAACTATAAGAAAACCATCAGGACGGAGAAGAAAAGGGGAGAGAGACAGAGAGAAAGACAAAGTGAGTGAGACAAGGAATGTCTAACATCTAACAATAAATTAGCATCTAAAAAACTGGATGTTTTAAACACTTTCAAAATAACATTTTAACCATTTTTTACTTAATGGAAACATTAGAGAAACATTCTTAACAACCTAAACTTTGTTTTAAACCCCAGTAACACGCTGTCTTCAGAGATTCCGGTGTGTTTATATGTCGCAATGCAGCACGTTCCTTCAGGGTCAAAGGTCAAACCTACCTGCTGTTCAGTACAGCAGTAAATCTGAGTAACTATCAGACCGACGAGACCCAAACAAGCATCTGCAGACCCGTCACACACATACACACAGGAAGTGTTAATTAGCTCAGTGCCTGACATCTGTTACGATCTGTGTGTGTGTTTGTGTGTGTGAGTGTGTGTGTTTGTGTGTGTGAGTGTGCGAGTGTGTGTGTGCGAGTGTGTGTGAGTGTGTGTGTGTGTGAGTGTGTGTGTGTGAGTGTGTGAGAGCTTTAACCCTGTAATGATGATGATTTATGATGTATCCACTGACCCTTTACACAAATGAATAGATCATAATGAATGTGATCTAAACACCCAACAACAAGATGCATGCTGGGAAACTGGTGTCACTAATGAACCAATACAAAGTCATTTATTATCAAAACACAATAAACAGTGTGTAGTGTGAGGCTGGCTGATATTTTCAGCTCTAGAATCTATAATCATCACTGATTCTAGACTGATTTATATTAGCACTTCATCAGCAAACATTTGGCCATGTTAAGTTTATTGACACCTGATCAATTAACACTGATTTTACATCAGTACCAACTCAGAACCAGATTATTATTCCAAAATAACCAATTAATTATAAACATTCATGAGCATAAATTGCAGTATTGGGTTCTAAAAGTCTCTGAATTTCAGTGGTTTCATGTTTTCAGCAGTCAGAGAAAAAGTTGTGTTTGTAACTTTGTCTCAGAAGTTTCTCCTAAAACTACTTAGAACAAATAAATATAAATGAAGCATTTAAATGTTCCATAATGTTTCCATTAAGTAACAAAAATGTTTTAGGAACGTTTAAAACGTCCAGGTTTATATGCTACATTTTAAAACGTTTACCAATAACATGACACTGAAAAACGTTCTACCAATGTTACTACTAATAAACATTTTTGGTAACTTTAAGAGGACTTAGCCAACGTTCTGAGAACGTTCCCTGTTAGCTGGGATGTTGCTTTCAGTCTGACCTTTGGAGGTTCTGTACTGCACGGGGTCTGACAGTGGTCCCACTCCTTTGGCATTCTTGGCCTGTATGCGGAAGTAATAGACTGTGTCCAGATTCAGATCCATGACCTGGTGTGTGAGTCTGTCTCCACTGATGGGCTCCATCAGCCAGTCATCTATAGCCATGTTCTTATCCAGAGTGTAGTAGAGAATGTAACCTGGCACACACACAGTGAGGCAGGTTAGAGCAGTGTTTAACTGAGGATCACAGGTGGAGTGTCAGGTCAGACTGTTGTGTGGCTCTGAATGCTAATGTATCAGATAGAGGATGTGACTCATCCCTTATAAAGACAAGCAGCTTTCAGAAGCACAGAGTAAAAAACAACATGACCGTGAGTCCCTGATGTGTGTGTGTGAGTGAGTGTTACACAAAGAGGAGAAAAACAGCAGCCCTGCAGACAAATTACACACACACACACACACACACACACACACACACTCTGACACAGGAAGGTCAAGAGAAACATTCAGTGTGGAGAGACACATGCTGTGATAAAAACTGTGAGCGCAGCCGATGCGCCTCTTTGAGTAGAATTATTAGCGCTAGTGTTTTTATCTCTCACACACACACTCTCACATAAACACACTCTCTTTAACACGCTCTCTCTTTCTTTTACACAACACACACACTCAAACACACTCACACCTGCTCCCTCCCTTACACTCACACACACACACATACACGTTTGTAGAGCTATCTTTGTTATGACATCCATTGACACAATATAATCTCTGGTTCTTACCTAACCTTCCCAATTAACTGCCTAACTCTAACCCTCACCCTAAACCTTAACCTGATTCAAACCTAGACCCTAAAAGCAAGTTTTAACCCTCAAATAGCCTTCAGAAAGTAAAGACCCACCAAAATGTCCTCACTTTACTCTGAAGGTCTAACTGGTCACGCTGGTCCTTACAAAGATACACAGATACAAAAGAACACACACATACACACTCACTCACCTGTGATTCGTCCATTGGCCTCCAGCGGCGGCTGCCAGCTAATGAGAATAGCTCTTGGTCGTCCCTCTCGGCCAATCACAGTCAAGTCCTTTGGGGCAGAGCTTGGTGCTGAGAACCAGAAAAGACAACAGAACGGATTAGATCGAATACTGTTACATTCAGAACAGTCTGAATTATTTTTGCATCCATTATTCAATCATTAACACCAGCTAATTAAAAACAATTAAAAAGCTTCACATTAAGGCACATTTAAGGCAAAGAAAAAGGTCACTTCATTATAATGAGAGAACAGCTGACAGCCGTTTCTGTGTGAAGTGATGTGTGATTTACAGCATTCAGAGCTGCTGTTTTGACATTATACAGTAATTAAATCATTGATCAAATATCACATTAACATCACATCATTAAATCAGGTAGAGAAAGAAACATAAACAGTCAGTAATTATGAAGCTTCGGGGTCACTGACCTCTCCTGCTTGTAAACAAGATCATATATTATTATTATTAGGTCTGGTGTGTTTCACTTCAGTAAAGAAAAATGTATAACATACATTTAATATTTATACTTATTTCATCAACTAGTTTTTCAAAAACTTTTAATAGGAACGAAAAAAAATCACAATTGAGATCTTAATTATTTCTCTTGTACAGCAGTGAGAATAAATAGAGAGTCTCCTAAAAAATGTCTTTAAAAAAATATTTTTAATGAACTCATACTGAAAGTTCAGATGATTCATAACAAATAAATGTGTAGCACAAAAACAGCTTTACATTCAGAAACACTGGAGTTTAAAACGAAAGGCTAACGTTTTTAGAAAACAGATTGTTCCAGCTCGAAATCTAATTGGATGAGCTGTATTTGAAATAAATGAGTCCACACACACACACACACACACACACACAGTTGAGTTTTTTATATAAATGCAACAACAATAAACCACTATAACTCTTTAGAGCTTTTACATACAGAGACTCTCTCTGCATTTAACACGACTTCATGTTTTTTATCACTCATATATCACTGCAGTGTTTGTAGTGTTATTTACTGTCATACTGCCTAATCCTACACAAATATAAACCCACTGACAGTCAACAGAGGCAGGAGAAGCATTTGCGTGTACCTGCTTCATACGTGGTGGCGTGTGCTGTCATACTCCATGTGCTGGACTTCCGTCCTTTAGTGACCATGACGGAGAACTCATACATGGTGTTGGGCTTCAGACCTGTGACCGTGTGGCTCAACGCTGTAGTATCAGCAGACTGAACACACACAAACACATTCTTGCTGTAATGTTAGTAGAACATGTTGAATGCAACATTTCAAAAATGTTAACCTTAAGTAGTCAGAGGACCGATTGGAAAACATCACAGAATTTAAAAAGGTTTGAATAACGTTCTTATAATTAAACAATAATGTTTATGCAAACACTGGATGTTTAAAACATTTCAAGAACTTTTAAAATAACATTTTTAATGTTTTTGTTAATTTATGGAAATGTTAGGGAAATGTTCTTACAAGCTAAAGTTGTTAGCAAGGAAACCATTAGTGGAAACCAAACTGTGACATCATAAATGCTCTGAATGATGTCACTCATGCATTTCACCCACAATCTTCATAACATAATACTGAAAAATGACCGCATTCATTTACTATTGATATGATACTACAAATTACAAACAGTACCATGAAACCACCACTGTATATATTAAAAAGAAACATGACACTATCAAAAACAAATCACAGTAACACAACAGTACTTGTTTGTGAATGTCAATCGGCTTGATAAGTCAGATGCCAAAAACAAACAAATCTAATACACACTCACTGTGTGTTGTAAAACTATTATAAAATCATTATCCTAACCTTTATTTCCATATCAAACTCCAGAATTCCAGTGATCCTCAAACAGACATCACTAACTGCACTCAAAATATTACCTGTTTCCTTTCACAGATGCATTGTTTAACTTCACAAGACATTTATTAACTCACTGGAGTTGTATGAATTACTTTAATGATGAATGGAGGCATTTTTTGAAGCTTCAATATCTCGGGCACTATTCACTGCCATTATAAAGCTGATAAAAGCCAGAATATTATTTAACACAACTCCAACTGTGTTCAGCTGAAGAAAGAAAGTCACATACACCTAGAAAGCCATGAGGGTGAGTAAATGAACGAAATTTTAATTTTCACTTAAAGGTGAACTTTTCCTTTAAGGTGCGGATTGAGCGTAACATCAAACACAAGCCAAATTCTGCCATAATTACCTTGAACTTCCCACTGGTGGAATGGCTGGTCTTCCATTTGACGGAATAGTACCGAACCTCAGAGGATTTCTGGTTCTTAGGAATGGAGTTATCAGCCCAGCTGACCCGGACAGAGTCTGAGGTGAGAGCCACCGCCTGCACACCTACAGGAGGAATCATGGGTGTGGAGGTATCTGGGATGGGGGTAGGGAATTTATCAAACAGATGGAACAAATCATCGTCTGATGGATCTGAGGGGTCTGTGGTCGTACACACACACACACACACATAAATAAACACACATTCACACATGAATGTGTTTTACGTCCAAACCAAACGCCATCAGGTGGCGGATGATGGTCCAGAGAAAAAGCAAAATGAAGGAAATGGAGTGAGAGAGAAAAAGAGACACAACAGAAGAACATTGAGTCACTAGATAGTGACAGAAAAACTACCGGATAAAACTCGAGACATCCCACAATTCACCCCAAAATTAAAACTCATGATCTTCAGACAGTCTCCACTGATGCTAAACATAATCATCATTCTTTTGACTTTGGGGTAAATTATGAGCAGAAGCCACTAAGAATAAAAGACTATCAGAAAAATCTACAACCTCAACTGAAGACAGAGAGACAGTCAAGACGCACTAACACACACAATCTCTCTTTTATGACATAAATCTATCTATCATCAGACAAACAGTAATCACACACATCATTAGGTGAGAACCCTGCATTTCACTGCCACTCAAATGAATGACTGTCACTCAGAGAGAGAGAGAGCGAGAGAGACAGGTTTGTGTTCAGAGAGAGAGAGAGAGAGACAGGTTTGTGTTCAGAGAGAGAGAGAGAGACGGGTTTGTGTTCAGAGAGAGAGACGGGTTTGTGTTTAGAGAGAGAGAGAGAGGGGTTTGTGTTTAGAGAGAGAGAGAGAGACAGGTTTGTGTTCAGAGATAGAGAGACAGGTTTGTGTTCAGAGAGAGAGAGAGAGAGAGAGACAGGTTTGTGTTCAGAGAGAGAGAGAGAGACGGGTGTGTCTTTAGTGGTGTTTGAAAGCAAGCAGAAAGCAGACAAGTCATGTTTAAATAACAGCCTGTAGACACACATCAGTTTGCTGGTGGAGAGCAGAGAAGCTCTAAACCGCAGTGAGCTGCCTAACTAGACAACATTTAAGACATCACAGCTTTTAAGACATTTTAAAACTGCTGGTGTAGCTGATTTCATGTCAGAGCTACAGAATAAACCTCAAATCAAAGCCACAGATACTGATGACAGATTGTCTTTTAAAGCTTTTTAAAGGGTCAAATCAGAGCCTGAGGAAGATTCAAACTCCAGCTCAGTGTTCAGAAATATACACAGAATTCTGGAGAAATCTAGATCACTGGTTCAGGATCTGTGGGATTGTGTTTATGTCCATAATGATGGATGTTCTGGTGTTACTGTACTAGTGTCACCTCAGACCAACAGCAGCATAAACATCACACCAGAAACATCATGTACTTCTTACTGTAAATTATTCTTACTGTACAAACGATATCAAATAATCTTTTTTTATATGAAACATGAATGTATGTGACATACCTGACATGGACCTAGTGACAGCGCTTTCATACAGAGGAACTCCTTCACCCGCGTTATTGAAAGCCTTCAGAGAGATAACATAATGCGAGCTGGGCTCTGCAAAACACACACACACACACACACACACACACACACACACACACACACACACACACGCGTTCATGTTTGATCAATAACATAATGGTTGTTGTACTGTACACACTATATATTCCATCCACCTACACTAACCCTACGCCTAAATTTAAAAAAAGATAATTCAGTATGATTTATAAGCTTGTTCCTCATGGGGGATTTTTGGTCCCCATAATATGGCGAATACCAGGACACACACACACACATTTCAAAACAGCAGGAACAAAACAAGAAGTGAAGTACTGTACTGTTTTTTCCAACCAAAAAACAAATGGCAAAAAATACAATATTGTTACAGTGGATGTTTTACCAGTAAACAATTTTTAAGGGCTCTTTAAAGTGCAAAACAGACTTTGTGCTTCACAGACGTCTAATACAGAGGGATTAGTCACATGACACTGAGTGCCTACAGGAGGAAGTGATGTCATTCTGCAGGGCGTGTACTACAACAGACCCTGGCATCATTCTGCTAATGTATTACACTCCACGAACACACGGCACACGGTGCGAAGACCGTGACTTTATAAGTGGAAAAATGCTACACTTGTACAATACTGAGACTTATAATTGTAAACTGGATGACAACAACCCATAATGCTGTCTAAAACAAAACAGATGAAATAGTCATTCTTAAAAATGAAACATACTGATAATAAAATTGTCTCTGTTTTTCTCTGCTAGAAAAGCAGCTCTCATGCAGAATGGCTACCCAGCTAACAATTATAGGTTGTAAAAATGTTTCTCTAATGTTTCCATTAAGTTACAAAAACATTCAAAATGTTATTTTGAATGTTCTAGTAACATTTAAAACATCTAGTTCTTTTAGACGATGTATTAATGTTATTGCTCGGTAAGAACGTTAAGAACATTATTTAAACATTTCTAAATTTGTAACTTTTTAAAACGTTTAGATGTTTTTGATATATGATATATAATGTGAAAAAATGTTCTACCAGCATTACTGCAAGAACGTTTTAATACTGTCGAGAATTTGTTCTCAGAACGTTAGCCAGCGTTCTGAGAACATTCCCTGTTAGCTGAGTAACTGATGAAAGTATTAGAAGTATCGCTTCTGAAATCCCTGAAGTGAGAAATAAAAAGCGTTTTATGCTTTTGTTTCACCGTTTCCGTCTGCCGGGTCTTTCTCATTGCCACACCGGCTCAGTATCGCTGCCATGGTAACCTGTGAATTCCCTGTGAAATATTGATAAGGACGTGGCCTTATTTTTGTCCAGAGCAGCGTAAGAGAGGCCAAATCAGCCAGGCTGAAAGGCTATAATGCTGGAGAAGATGAGACCAGCACAGGTGAGAATTTCAACACAAGCCCAGATGCAGCAGCTGTCAGGACACAACCCACCCAACAAACAGGTCTGACACCATCAGACATGAGTCTGCAAACAATACCGAAATATAACCAAACTTTGAACTGCTGTTTTAATGCAGGCCGCGTCTGATCTCGTTCATCACTCACCCCATTCATTATATATTCATTAGAACAGGACTGAATATTAAACATCTGTGATTTATTATTGTGCCTTTTGTCTTGGAACTGCAGGCAGGCTTTTGAAATTCAACTTGCACCTCGATTGTTTTCCTAATGCTTTTTTTTTTAAATAATGCCTCCTAATTTCATTCGGCACAATAAATTGTTCTAATACATGAAGGCAAAGACAATTTGAAAAGTCATTAATTTACTCACAACGTTTTTTCACATGACAAGAACGTTGGGCTCTCAAATAAAAATATTTTTGATCATCAGCGCATTGCCATGGTCACATCATATCTGTATCATCTGTTCAACTGTAATCTATGATCTATAATTAATTATATTCATGAAATATGGGACTCTGTTGCAGTGTAATACAAACAATGAACTCAAAATATAATATTATGAGTCAGGGCAACAATATCAAATAATAACTGTACTGTAGCTGGAATCGCTCCTCACAGCTGATCCACAGACATGAATCATCTTTAAAATCAACAAAATAAAAATACACTATTCTTATTTTTTATGAAATATTGCAATATTGATAATTACAATATTGCAGTGCTTAAACATCAGTATCTTATTAGCAAAGCTCATAACAGTCCAGCACTAGCGCTTTTAAACTAACACACAATCTGAGATTATTTTGCCGGTTTAATCGTTACAATATAAGAACTGTCAAATCAAAATGCTCAACCTTTATGTATACTGAGCCGGTAGGCAAATTTTACAGTGACATCATCACTGCTGATCATTGTCGAAGAGACATTTACAAAGATTTGCATAGAGAAGAAAAGCAAAAAGAGCAGTGAGGGTGTTTTACTGGGCCAGTACTGGGTCAGAGATGAACTCACCTAAGTTCTCTATGGAATAATATCGCTGTTTGCTGTCCACCCTCACTGTGTCGGCATACGGGCTGCCCACTCCATAGCCAATGATGTAGCCACGCACCAAGATGTTGGGGTTCAGCGGGGGGGTCCAGCTCATGATGATGCTGTTGGGCAACGGACGGACATGCAGAGAACTGGGCTGGTTCGGAACTTGAGTTTCTACAACAGAATAACAGAACAGATAATAGTGAGAATTTCCAATACTGTCTTTGAATAACATAACTAAAAATAGAAAAAAGTTTGCCATGCTGCACTGCTTAAATAAATAAATCAATGTGTACAAACAAACAGAGTCCCAGCGTGAAGTTAAATATAAATATATACACATACACACACAAACACACCCACACACCCACACACACACACACAGACATATGTGTGGCTTCTTCAGAGGTGTGGCTTTGGAGATGCAGGATGTTAGGCTCTTAATGTTAGGTGTGAACATGGGACCCCCCGAGGCAGATGTGTTTGCCCACTCGAACGCCGCTTTGAATCCTGTTGCTAACCTCAGTATAACATAGGTCTGCTAATAACTAGCATGTTTCATTTGCTAGTCAATGGTGCTTTGACCTCTGGCAAACCAGCATCAGGGCTAAATAAGTTCTTAATCTGGTTGCCCTGTTTTCCACAGCAGAACCAGAACCAGAGTCAGTTCACTCAGAAGTCGTCTTGGTAACGGGCTTTAGCAGCTATTCACAGTCCTGCAATTATAGCTTATATCTGCTCAGATGGTCAAAAAACTCCAAAAACCTCCATATCTGTGTGATGACTTTGGGTTTCTAAAAGACTTCAGTAACAACAATGATCAGTAACAACAACACTCGTGTGATCTAAGCTAAACTTTAATTGAAAATAAACAGTGAATCAGGGTGAAGACTTTACGATCTTCTCTCTTTGTAAATCTTCTGGCTTGATTCTGCAGTTGTGCTATTTCTGCAGCTCGACACACTCTGACAGCACTTTGTAATATCAAGACTCGCTCACAGAATAATCATTTCCTGAGGCTGTTATTGGGATTCAGTTTCTGATTAATGAGCCTCTCAAATCTCCAAACTTGTGTGAAGTTTATCCAGGTACCCATCATGTCTCGTTTTTGATCTGCAGAGATGGATTTGTATCTTTCAAAGATGAAGTTCTTGCTTGCCACAAAGTCTTCAAAAACGTTCCATTAACACAGACGATGTGCGGTGTTGCACATTAAGTAGAAAGCTATTGTAAATGTCAAATTCTTCATCATTTATTACGCACTGCAGAGTTCTTTTCACTTCTCATTGTTTCTTGCTCTGCTAGCAGTCAGAACGACAGTAGAAGACAATTAGACACACTGAAGTCTATCGTATTGATTTTCTGCTCTGACCATTGTCTGCTATTGTTGGACGGGCTCCCTCGAGTTAGGGTGCGCTTGATTCTCTTGTGCACATGTAGCCCCTGGCTGTGTCTTAATCTTAATCCACACCCCAGTTTTAAACACACTACCTAGCGATCAGCCATTGCTGAGGCTGTACCAGTGTCTGAATCACATACTAAAGACTTTGGTCTATAGAAACTGTAAGATTGATACCATTGAGTGTCTGCTTGCTGATTTTACTTCCTGGAAACGCCTGCCCACAGTTCTCAGGACACTGGCTAATGTTCTCTCAAAGTTATGAAAAAATGTTCTTATATTTATATAAAACAATTTATATATCAACAAGTATAATTTAAAGTATAATTCAAAAATGTTATTCCTATGTTGTTAGTGGAACATATTAAAATAAAAAAAAATTAAGGTTTGAAAAATGTTTTAAAAACCAAGCAATGACATCAACAGACATAAAAAAATGATGTTTTGAACATTATTAGAACGTTCAAATTTACATTTTTAACTTTTTTGTAACTCATGAAAACATTAGGCAAAAGTTCTTACAACCTGAGATTGTTGTGTAGCTCATGTCCCCTTACGGCAGTTCTCAAAGCAGTGAAGCTCAGTTTCTGATATGTGATATGACTGACGCTTCAAAACAGGAAATTGTGATGCTTTGTGTGTTTGTTTTCAAGCACATTTACCATCAAGGTCGTTTTCTGGCGTCTCGGCCGTGTACCATTCGCTGCTGGGCCCCGTGCCATTCACCGTCATGGCCGCCACTTGGAAGCTGTATTGACTGCCTTTCTCCAACCCTGTCAGACAACAAACAAAGCAAAAGACGTAGAAAAAACCAAAACCATGTGTGAAAGAAAGACCGAGATGATAAAGAATGAGATTGTTTGCGATTCTAATTAGTACAGCAGTCACTCACGGCGGTGAGGTAAACGAGGTCTCAAAACCTCATCTAAAACAGATCGAGGAAAATTTCCATCATGTGTACAGATAAAACACTGCAATTATAATAGCTGAGGCCTGGAGACCATGAATATCCCCGAGTGCTGGAATTAGCATAACACACTGGAACGCTACTGTGAAATGAATCCCACATTAGAGAAAGATATCCATCATGGGAATCATGAAAACAAATATTATTTTCAAATTCAGAAATTCAATTCAAGTAAACACTCTGTCAATAGTCACAAGCCATCTCTGTCTGAATCATAAAAATTGCAGGTTATTTTCAAAGTTATTTTCATAATATAAATGACAAGTTTAAACTCTAAACAACTGCTGTAAGAACAAGATACAAACGCTGAACCATCTACAGTATCCAGACATGTGATATAGTATCTTTCTATTTACAGACAAACATTTCATGTGAAATCGAACCTGACAGCTACAGTTATAAATCATTATTATTAACTTACTTGTTGTGAATCAGGATTATGCTGTATATGCTAAATAACAGAATTTTGTTTTTAACCAAAAACAAACCCTTTTAATTGACACTAAACTTGGTCTTAAAAACACGATGGGTGCGGAGGCTGTTTTCTGTGCATTAAACATGCAGAACGCATGAAAAATAAAAAAAACTGGCAGGCAAGTGTTTGATGAACTTACTGTAATATTCACACTGAGCTTGTACAGTAACAGTTCAGTCAGCACATGGAGAAAATGGATGTTTATTTCTATTTCTGCCTGCATCTCTCTCATATGATGAAAAAACAGCATTTGTCTTGTTCTTTTGAAATAAGATTTTGATGTATTGTGTGACATACTGTAACTTTCACAACTCAAAACTTTTCCCAGTGTAAAACATCATTGCCATTCATTGAAACAAGATTATGACATCAGAACCGTGAGCTGACTGGCCAGTGTTACACACCAACATGATAAAGGGTCAAAGAGAGGTCAGCCAATCAAACAGTCAGGTCATTAACATAAAGCTGTTTCTAGGATACGTGGCAAAAACGGCCCGTTTAAACATTAAAGGTCAAATACGGTTAAAATACTTTTAGGGTGTAGCATAAGCAGGCGAGTTGGGACGCAGCGAGACTCACCTGTGAACAGGTACCACAGGTTGTTGGGCTCGATGGCTTCCTGCTCTCCCCGCCGGCCGGTTCTGCGGTGCCGGATCTTGTATCCTGTGATAAAGCCGTTCTGCGTGAGAGGTGCCGGCGGCTGCCAGCTCACCTTGATGCTCTGAGACACAAAGAAAGTTTACGTCAACTTCTTTAGCTTAAAATTTGCTCCAGCAGATATTACAGTCAGAGGCTGTCATAGTGTCTGTGAATGAACAGCTTTTTTAAAACAAATCGTTCTCATTCACTGAATGCATTGACTTTTATTTTGTAAATATATGTTTAGCAAATCTTACTAAAGCATATCTGTAGCATATCTTACTAAAATCTGCATCAGCGCTGTATTTGCGCAGACACAGTTCACTTGTTTTGACTGTAACTGCCATCAAAGAGAAGCTAAAGTGGAACAGAAATCTTTGTAGCAATAGAAATCCTCATCACTGCTATCAAAACTAATCATTTCAGCAGTAAACCACATAAATCAGAGATGAGATAGTTAGCAGAAAGATGACACATCATAAATTCGTGTCCTAAAAGCTGATATCCATAACTTTTGCCTCTCTACCGCCACCTCTGTTTGAAACATAAAACTGCAGGTTACTTGCAGTTATTCTCCTAATGTGGACGACAAGTTAAAATTCAAAGCAACTGCTGTAAGAACAAGCAAGACATGCGATACAGTAGCTGAATCTTCTTTCTGTTCACAGATGTACTTTTCCCTCAAAATCAGAGCGGACAGCTCAAATCATTATTATAAACTAATGGTTGTGAATTGGGATAAGATAAGGAGGTTGTGTTGAACACTGATCTGTCATGTACTTGCTCAATAACTGATTTTTGTTTATTCATTTTAACCCAAAAAAGTTACGGATTGCAGCTTGAATATTTTATTATGCAGGGAAAGTTTTACACCAGCACAAAGGCACTTGAGGTCGTTGTATTGCGATTATCTGCATGCTGTGGCAGAACCATTTAACTGTGTTCTCAGTATAACACAACCTCTCGTGCCTCATTGTTTGCAAAATAAGCATCGCTAACAGACAAACAGCAGCACACTCGCTCATGTTCAAGCCACTAATGTCCCGGAAAGACGCTTTATTGCCTTTCAACGCAGACCTGAATTCTGCAGTGATGCTCATGAATTATGCAGAGAAAGGCATTTAATCGCTCACTAAAGCAGAGAAAGAAATTAATTGATTTGATGGGGTGTTTAGTATGAACACAAGAGCTTCAACCGAGCAAAACTTCCACGAGAGATCAGCACGTAAACAAAACTAGCAGCTTCTCGGGTGCATGTAAAATATGACTGAACCGCTCAGACACTGAGCATAATTCCCCCAGCGCACACATCCACAGACTAATTAACCTTCCTCAATGCCCCGCGCACAGGGTGAAATGGATAGAAAGTACATTTGGGCACGTCTGTGCAGGAATGCGCTCATATGCTCGTTATATTGTGGGGAAGACGCCCGCTTTCTGCTACGTGGGGACGGCTGTGCCATCTGTGTGCGGGACGAAGCGATAAAGCCAGTTAACATGCAAATAAAGCAATTAAAATTCACACCACACCACCGCCAACTGCAACACGTTTAGCTGCATCTCCCCTTGTTGCGCTTTGTCTCACGCGAGGGCTAACAACAATACTCGCAAAGCCTGCGCCAGAACTCGCTCAACCGTGACCGGCGCATCTCCTCCTGTAAATCAGATGCGGTCTTAACACCGTCCAGCCCCTCGGTGTGTTTACCACACGCCGGCACGGACCCACTCGCTGCTGCTCGTCCTGTGAGCGCAGTAATGCGACGGCTGCATTCATTAACATTTGCTGGCACTTGTTGGTGGGTTTAAGAGCATAATCTTAATTGATTAGAGCACAGCTGGCAAATGTGTGTGTGTGTGTGTGTGCTGCAGTGTCATTTTGGCCCTGTCACTGTGTTAATTATCCTGTGTAGAACAGGGAAAATCAACTCGGAACAATGTCCTGCCATGAGGAAATGAGAAAATGTGGGTGTATGTGTGTTTTTACACACACAAGGATGGTAAAAGTCACACACACCTACATTGTGGGGATCAGCCAGCAGTCCCCATGAGGGATATTGATTATTAAACATACTAAATGGTGCTTTTTAAATGTAAAACTGCAAAAAGGTTTGTGTGAGGGTTTTATATGATTATATAATAATTATATGATTATTTGATTATATATATGACTGTACAGAATATACCGTTTGTGTCTATTAAAGTCACAAAGAGAGCAAAAAATACAATACAAAATACACACTGTGTGTGTGTGTGTGTGTGTGTGTTTGTGTGTGTGGACTGGGTGGGTGAGAATGGCCAGTGTTTTGTGCTATTGTTCATTAAAACAAATTAAACTGTCTTATATTTAAAACACCTTGTACACAAGAACACAAAGACATACGGCATCTGTCAGAGTTCCTTTTCTTTTAAATCAACTGCTGTCATATTTCAAGACAAAAGGTAAA
>JAZGTK010003615.1:0-24468 GCA_036877625.1 Ambastaia sidthimunki
GTTCTTTCTGCTGTATTTACCATCCCTGTTGGTATGGTAACAACAGCTAAAACCACCCTTAATCTGGTTGGCATGTTTTAGCTGGTTTAGCAGGCTGGTTTTATATTTATTTATTACTTAATAGAATCGTTCTTACTACCTAAAATTGTTAGCTGGGAATATGAAGGTTACGGATTGCAGCTTTAAGATGTTTTTAAATCTGATGCCGTACACGCTTAAAGTTATACAGTATATATTGATCTATCTATACAATATTCCTAAGGGATTGTATAGAGGACAACGTGGCTATTTGTGTCTGTTGTAATTTCTTTTGCATATAAACGAAATTTGTGACTAATGGGAAAACAGCACAACTGGTCTATAGTACCAAGTGAAGTTCATCTCCATCAATCCAGTGCGTCCAGCCTCTTCCCTCGATCTCTCCTTTCTGCACACACACCAGTTTATCCCCCTCCCAGGTGATAGTGGTCTATAATGCATAAGAGAAAGTGATTTACTCGTAACCTACTCTGTATACAGCAGAAATATGTGCTTTTGTCACGGCACTGATTAAAGATAGACACACGAAAGCCGAACAGGTTTTGCACACAGATAGCAGACAGAAAAAACACATCCACATTCGCACGTTATCAACACAAACAGAAATATAAATCTGACCCACAATAAATGTGTTTGCACTCGAACGATACGGTGCACAAAGGGAAGCTTGTCAAAAATGCCTCTTCCTCTGTTTCCTGTAAGAAACTCAAAACCGCACTGCCCGGTGCTGCGGAAATTGAAAAGGTTGAGTGATTTTAGTTCAGGAGAAACCGGGTCACAGTTTTTATTGAAGTGTGTGTTTAAGGAGAAACTACACAGACCTTTTGCAGTTTCATCAGCTAGTTGTTTAGATAGGACTGTCAAGTCAAGAACAGCATTAACCCGTAATTCAACAACTGTTAAACATAAATACCAGCTCAGCTGGGAAAGAAGGGGTTAAACAAAAAGCGATTATTGTCTCTGTATCTTTGTAATTATCTCTACACAGGTCTTAAACATAACGAGTTTCCTCAAATGACAAGTAAAGCGAGAGGAAAATGAAAGGAGAGAATGTAACGCTTCTTATAACATTAAACAGCCAATTATTGCTCTCATTTCACAGTTTAGCCTTTTCTCATTAGTCGAAATTGTGAACTGTAAATGACGCGCACAGTTAGTGACTTCCAAGGGCAATGAAATTAAACAAATGTTAACGCTGTATTCTGAGGAAATGACAGGATACAGACTGAGTGTTTCAGATTTCTCTGTTTTTTGGAATATGTATGAATTCAAGAACCTACCAGGTTCAAACTTTTGTCTTTGAGAAACTTTAGAAACTCTCAATCAATCATATCATGTGTCCTTGCAAAACAAAAACTCTGAGAGAGAGCCAAGGGCACAATTTGATTTTCATTTTTAGGTGCAAAACAGCAAAGTCTGAACAGCAGAATCAAAGGCTTTTAAAAGCAGTACCTTGCAATAAAAAGTACTTTTAAAAATATTTTTCAGGTTTATTTAAGTGTTTGCGCTAAAACAGATCCTCTAAACATCTGGCTAACAGTGTTACCTTACCATGCATTTCCTGTCATCCACCCCACTCAGATCTTCTTCAAACTCCTGACCAACCACAAAGTCCATGTTATAGTTCCTGAAGGTGCTGAGGGTCTTGATAATGAAGTGACTTCCTTCCTGAACGATTTCTTTATCAGGTTTCAGCAGGGTGGCTATCTTTCTAATAGCCACATTCACATCTAACAATAAATTATAGCGACATATTTAGCCCAGGCAGATGTTATTAACATGCCACGTTGGTAGACATAGATACATATATACAAAAAAACCGTTCAAGACGTCCAGTTATATTTAGACGTTGCATTAACGTCACTGCTTTGTTATATGAACGTTATTCAAACATTTTCTATTCTGTAACATCTTTAAAACGTTCCACCAACCACGTAAGAATAACATTTTTAATATACGTGATGTATGCTAATAAAAAGTTATACTAACAATACTGCAAGAACGTTGTATTGATAACTTTGAGAGAACTTTTAGAAAACGTTAGGAGAACGTTCCCTCTTAGCTGGGATTGTATTTACAGGGTCCTCAAGGCCAAGGAACAGTATCAATGTTACTGTTTCCGTTACTATGGTAACCACAGTTTCCGACAAAAACCCTCGTCCTCACAAAACCTCATTCGTTCCAGTTGTTTAAGTTTCTTAAAGACAGTTGTGGCTACTAAGAACAACTTTCAGTACAACAAAAATCCTGGTAATTATTATACTTTGGCAGAAAGTTTGGTTATCATGACCAAAGGAACTAGAGTACAAAAAAACGACAAAACAGAGAAAAATACATTTCCACAGCTAAACATCACGTCGTGTTAAAAGCATCTTAACGCATTTTTAATCAATGACCATTTTTGTCTATCACTGATTTAAATGAACTGTGTAAAACTCACCCAAAGCTTTGAGATACTCTTCAAAGTTCTCGTTGGAGATCAGTTTCCAGACGCCGTTATAATCAGCATTCATTCTGAGAGCTGATTAAACTGATGGATTGGTTAGAAAAGGATCCCGTCCCATGCAAATGCTTTCCAGCTGAAAGAACCGCCCGTTTTAACAAGGTCACAATAATCCGATTATTTTCAGTTTGCTTTTTCTTCTCTTAGATACTGTTATACAAACTGCATCTCCGCCTCCAGAGTTTCAATCGAGCATAGCAACCGTGCCGCTAAAGCATCTTAAATGCAAAACATAACTTTAAAACATAAAAAGACCTTTCAAGATCTGATATTATTAATAGACTTAACACATAACACTCAAATGCATTCTGTAGCATAACTTTCAACCATATAAAAATCAAGATTTGATATTAATAATACTCTTATAACATTTAAATGCTCTTAAATGCATACTGTATAATAACTTTCAAACATATAAAAATCAAGCTCTCATATTAATAATACTCTTAACATATAACATTTAAATGGTTTTAAATGCATACTTTAACATAACTTTCAAACATAAAAAACAAGATCTGATATTATATTCTTTATTTTGTAAAGTAAGTGTTGTGTTTAGCATACTGTAAGGTCTGACTGAATTACTGTTTTAAACTGTCAGTTAAAGTGTCATATGGTTTGTGTTGGCACACACGGCCATTCTGGGTAATTCAGTGAACATATAAAAGAGATGGACGGCTTGTGTTAGATAATCTTAATGCTTTTATATTCAGAAAACAAGGATAAAGGCATTCTCTCTCTCTCTCTCACGCACGCACACGCACGCACGCACACACACAGTTTGTTATAAACACTAACCCGCACTCTAACACAAAAATTACAGCATCTTTTTTACAATTTAAAATCAATTTTATTTACCATATTTTTATAGTTCTTTACAAATGCAGAAAGCCTCCAAAAGGAGGCCTTGCTCAAATGTTTTATGTTTTGCACAAGTCTGATGCAAATGTGTCCCTAATATATGATTAAGTAAAACCACACACACACAAAACTGTCAGCAGGAGGCCTTCATCACTGCACAACACAGTTACTTTGAGCTTAAAACTCACAGTTTCTGATACAGCAAGAAAGATTATTAGATTCAAAAAGACATCGACACAAATATCCAAAAATACATTTCATTTTCTCAAAAACTTTCTTCCCCCTCAACAAAGCCCGATGAAACATCCTGAGAGTTCTGACAACATGAATGACGCTTTCTGTGCAAATGGAAATGGAGAAAGCAATGTTTGCTCTTCAAAGTGTACAGGCTCTGTTATTTATCTTTCATGTGACATTCAACAAAAGTCAACAATTCCCAGACCTGGAGAACATAGACTTACAGCTCAGCAATGATCTGGCAAATCTATCTCCTGCAGAGCCCAGATAAATTCTTAAATCCCTCCGCACACATTACACTGTGGTGCCCTGAAACGATGGTCATAGATAATGTACACTTTATAGCGCACTTTATATCAGACAAAACATACCATTACTCTGAAACTACCCGCTTACATATCTTTCAAAGAAAGAGCGAGTGTGAAAATTTCAATCTTTTGCTTATAAATCAAACGCGACCACTTGAAATCACACACTGGCGGTCCTACACGTCAGTCTTGTATTGTTTGCTTGGTAAGAGGTCGTAGTTGAATTTCTTTGTTGTTCATCTCGCTGTCCTGTGTATATAGGTTGTTTTCTTTGATATATTCAATGACAGAGTCTGGTATAAGGTATTTAACGCTGCGGCCTCTACGTAGGGCGCGCCGGACCTCCGTAGCGCTAATCTCATTTTGGACCCACTCCTGAATGAGGAAGATGTTCCGTCTGTGCCTGGACAGCATGTCGGACTCATGTATGGTGCGATCTGGCTGCAGGCTTCCCCGGCTCACGCAGACCAGTCCAAACCGGCCCACCACCTCCTCTATGTGGTCGTCCCTCCACAGACCAGGCACTTTAAAAGCGTCTATGAAATCTGCCCCACAAAGCAGCTTCAACTGGGGACCTGCGTGGAGAGAGCAACTACATTACAAATCATTTAAGAGTCAGCATGGATCATGTTGTACCACGTCTTATAAATCCTTATGAATTCAAGCATTTTAGTTACATTAGCGTAATGAGCGCGCCACCGCGCTGTTTCATTGTTATTGTCATCATGTAAACGTGAATTAATGCGAGTCTATAATTAAAGGAACCAAGTGTTTCTGAACAATAGCCGTGTGATTGCTTATTCAAAGCTTTCAAATGGTAATGTCAGCCTAGACAGGTAATTATAGGAATAGTTCACCTCAAAATGAAATTCCGTCATCATCTACTCACTCACGTCTTTCCAAACCCGTGTCATTTTTTCTTCCACCCTCGTACCAAAAAAAGCTGAAATTCAGCGACTGCTCGTTCATACTTCGAAAGTAGATGATGGTCAGCGGCTGTCGTGTGCCAAAAAAGAAAAATGAGTACCATAAAAGTACTTTTATCAAAGCTCATATGGGTTTTGAACAACATGACAGAATTTTCATTTTTGGGTGAGCTACTCCTTTAAGCAATATGTATGACATCATGAAGTGCATAATATCTGGAAATGAACTGGGGATTTCTTAGATCTCCCCTATAAATAAACCAGATTTTTTAACACTCCCTGCCTGAAACTAGCAGAATCACTGTCATGGGCAGTTACAACAGATCTCAGCCTCACCAATGGTATTAAGAGCATAATCATGCAATTTTATCTTCAGCGCTCCCGCAGTAACTGCACGTCTGAACGCTGGCTTTTGTATGTGCCCACATGCATCACAGGAGGGTGGAAATGAAGCTTGTGGGGCCACTAAAGCCTTTTATTTGGTTTAGTTATTTCTGCTTTCTGTAACTCCACATAAGCCTAATTCCTTTGCAGAAAAGACACATGAACTTCACATGTGCAAAAATACAATATTTCATGTTATACATGTACAAATATTATACACAATATTTCATGTTGTACATGTACAAATATTATACACAATATTTCATGTTATACATACACACTGAATGGAGCCGGGAATTAAAACTCCCTTTACTCTTAATAATAATAATAATAATAATAAATATTCATAAAACATTGACTGCATTTCAAAAGCAACATTAATATTTCCAGACAATCACTAAGTGGCTTAATTCAATAAACGCCAAATCCCTCTGAACAGGCTAAATGAGTGTTAAAATGTGCACACACATACATTTTAAACAAGAATAATCCCTGTGATAATTAAACATGAAAGATAAAATAAAACAATGATATTTTAGTATAATTCCAACCAATTCTGTATGTTTATGGTTGTAAAATATGGAGTAGGAGTTTCTTTATGTAATCCTCATGCCACAGTCAAACAAAAGCAAATACAAGTCTTAAAAGCAGCATCACAATGAGGGTTTTACACCGAATCGCTGGAGTCCCGCTAAAGGTTTTGAGATAAAAGGGTTTTTGTGTGCGAGTATGAGAGTGTGTGTGAGCTGTGCTGTGTTCAATCTTTCCTGTCACTTTCTTGTTTTAAAGTGATGCTGGCTATTAATCTCAGCCTCATTAACAGTCCAAACATGTGTGTCTTAAGCTCAAGTCATCCTGTGGAGGGTATTGGGCTTCATTAGCATGCTCCTCTACAGCAACCCCAAATAAAAGCGCTGTTGAAAAGCGCTTATGCCGGCCAGAGAGAAGAAAACCATTTTAAATGCATCAGACTTATCTGAAGTGATTAGCAAAGCCAGAAAACGCTCTGTTGTGCCAGCGAGGATGCTTAAGGGGAAACAGAATTGTGATGAGAAGTTTCTGTGCCAACTCAGAAAGACGGATTGAGATGTGGGCGGGGCTTACTAGAGGCTGGCTGTCTATCTGTGGGCGGGTCCTTGCGTTCTCCGGTTCTCCGCTGGTATCGAGCAGCTATGCGGTCGTAGTGGTACCTGACAGCGAGAGACAGGAAGAAACACAGCAGATAAGCAAGCATGCACATCAATGGCTATACTGTTTAAGTAAATAACCTGCTTACGGACGTGGAAGAAGCTCTATGTTCACATTGAGTTACATGAGTCTATAGATCCGCATCTCATCTTGTCTGCTCACTCACAAGTGGTTTCAATCAGATTCTGTAATGTGTAAATGTGGATCGAGTGTGAACGCCTTACAAGTGGATTACAATTGACAAGACAAAGGGAATAAAAACAACATATCATCCCTTCCTCTACGCGTACACGTGTTTAATAACTAAAAGTTAATGGCAGAGCCGTGGCCTAGTGGTTATACCACGACGCATTGAACTTTGGTGCAAAGGTGGGCAATATGAGTTTGAATCCGTTTAGCAGTTTGTCCAGAACCCTCATCTCCATAATTTCTTGACTTTCTGCTACTCATCTTCAAAAAATTAACGTAAAATAAACCGCAAAAGAGAGATCATGACCCTGATGCAGCAGTAATGACTGTACATTATCCATGAAATATTGGTTTGTGCTGGAATTATTTTATTATGCAGAAAGCCAGAGACCATAAAAACATTTGCTGCACATTAGCATTAACCACTGGCAAGCTCTATATATGTATATGAGTGTTTACATATGAAGCGCAGCATTCTGTCAAACCAACCTGGTAATGCATTTATAGTTTATTTGCAAGGTCGCATAAGCAAGTGAAAGATTTTATCCAAATCTGCCAGCAAGTTAATTACAGTGAGTAAATGACTTACTCACCCTGTATGACCTTTTTGAGCAACACAAAAGATGATATTTTAAAGTTGCTAACCGAACAACAGTGGTACCCATTGACTTCCATTATATGGACACAAAACCACTTAGACATTTCTCGAAATATCTTCTTCTGAGCTCCACAGAAGAAAAAAAAAGTCATACAGGTTTGAAATGATATGAGGGTGAGCAAATGATGGAAGAATGTTTATTTTTGGGTAAACTATCCCCTTAATTACACCCCTAAGGGCACAGCTAGTTGGCATAAACTCTAAATGGTCTCTAAACAGCCTTTAAACAGCCTCTTGTTACTTTGCCATCTCTTGTGGGATACAGAAGGAGAACCGGACGTCATTTTGAAAGGATCTGCGCTTACAAACAAAATCACCAACAGCCAAATGCGGGTAGATGACGGGCATTTCATATTCTCTGCGCTGGGATCTGAGGAGAAAGAAAACTCAAGCTGTTATGATGCACAGCCGAGCTGGGGCAAGTCACGTCAGCCATCAACTATTTGATGCCTCATACAACAGGAATTGAAGAAGTTTTGGGTTTATCTCAGCTCAGTTATTTCAAAGATGACAGTGAGTTTGAGAAGCTGCGCTTCAACCTTCAGAGAGGGCAATGAAAGACAAACCACATAACAGAGATACTTCACATATAAAGGAAATGTATATGGCAAAGCAACATGGAATATGGTGAATTCTACAGTAAACCATATTTAGACCTTATTGTGTTGTGTATCATGATTGTATCTTTATTTAATATAGAAAACAAAATCAAAGCACATCATCACATCAGCTTCAAAGTGGCTGCACGACCAAAAAATCTTGTCAGCATAACAATGTCAGCACACCAAAGCTCCAAAACTGTAAAACTGCTCTTTATCTCTTCATCTTCATTTAAAATATAGATTAGACGTGGAATTAGAAAAAAAAAAGACTAGACTGTGAATTTTTCACCAAGCAAACCACCATCAATTCATAGGTGGAAAATTGTGAAGGGTTTTGATAATGTAAAGACATCAAGAACAGTAAATGTAAACATACATCTTATAGCAATAATGCCAGTATGTTTAAAATTTTAGGTATGAGTATGAGACTCATTCAGTGTTTTTAAAGTAAAAAAAGATGATCTTTTAGCACCCCATCTGTCAAAACAGCTCAAATTCCCCTTCACAGCCAGTATCCCACTTCTGTTAAAATCTCTCCAAAAGGTTTCCCGTCTTGTCAAACTATCTGACAGGATAAAATGATTCCCATTAGTAGTGGAAACCCAGCAATTTGTAGGAATGTTTCTGTAACTTTCCATTAAGTAACACAAAGTTCTAGGAACGTTTAAAATGTCCAGTTTTTAGACATTGTATTAAGGTTATTGCCTGGTTATAAGAATGCTATTGAAATATTTATTTTAATATAATATAATATAATATAATATGTGTATATAATATACCATTTTAAAATATTCCACTATAATGTTAAAAAAAGTTCTACTATGGCTACTGAAAGAATGAAATAACTTAAAGAGAACTTTTAGAAAATGTTAGCCAATGTTCTGAGAATGTTCCCTGTTAGCTGGGGGAAGTCAATGCAGTATACTTGCTAAAATCTTCCATTGTCTTTTAGAGTTAATATTTACCTCATTGTCACTACAGTCTCTGTCCAATCAGATTGCTGGCTCTCCCAGTCGTCAACGGTAACCCAGTCAGAGCTTTGCAGTGCCAGTCTCGCCATAGCGAGCCTGTGTTTTGATGCAACAAGACCCTGTTTCCCATAACCATCACTGACAGGAGAGACAATGCCACCTACCACATGATACAGACCTGTGAGATGGAGAGAGACCCAGAGTCAAACACATCACTAACAGATGTTTGTTTACTAACGGATTCAACAGGTTGTTAGGTTAAATTAAACATGCAAGTGTGTAAACTTCCTAGCATTACATCTGTTTAATAAATACACTAATTCAACAGACCTACAAAAAGTAATTTCACACAAGATAACAGATACATAAAGATAAACTCTCAACTTTCGCCCAAATACTCGATAACTTTCGATTGTCAAAACTTTCAGGTGAAACTGATGTGCAATCATTTTTGGATGTTTCTTATATAGTTGAGTGTGCAAGGCATTGCAAAACACAATAAATCAATAAAACTGCATTTAGGAAGTCAATTGTAATCTCTTTCTTAAATGGCACCAAACCAATTCTTACGTCCCCTAAACAAGTTAATAAACACTCTTGAGGTCATGTGCAGCACGGCTATGTTTTTTAAAACACACAGGGTATGAAACAAATGCAATCCAAACACTGTTCAAAACCTGCTTTACAACGCAAGCGAGTGGCTTGCCGCAACAAAACTATAACCGATTCTATTAAATATTAAAATCAACAAATCCATCTAACTAAATATGCTTGCTTTCCATACAGCTGCTACAAAGACACTTTGATAAATAGACCAGGAATATCTAAGGGGAGCCTGTGATGTCTGCGAATGAGCAAAAATCTCTCATGATCCTCCTTTCGCTTGTGCAAGCATATTTTCAGTAAGAACAGTCAGCTAATGTTGTATCTTAGGCCAAAGCACAGCACAGAGTATTAAATATTCACATTTAGCATTAGTCACCCACTCTTCAGTCTTTGCCAAGAGAAAACCACACAGCAAAGATGAAGCATCAACAGTGATTTTGTGAGTTAGTGCTTTAAAATAAAACTAAACACAAAATAGTTTAGAATGCAGTTGTAGAGCATCATAAATTGCTATGAAGCGACAGGCCCAGCGGGACAGTGGAGAGAAAGACAGTTCTGACCTGATAACAGATGATGGCCAATTTCAGGTTAATGAACAGGTGGCACTCACCAGTCTGGCGCATCTGGTCCCTGGCCAGCTCGAATAGCCGCATGTGCTGATGGGTAATGGGGTTGAAGGAGCCACAGGCCAGCAAAAACAGAGGAACACGAGCAGCCATTTTAAAACATCACAAATTAGTCTCCTGGATAAAATCAATGAAAGAGTGAACAATTAAGAGCCTTAAGAAGACGCCAGAAGCTATTACAGCTACTGACACACAGCTGAATGTTTTACTATGTGAATTATTTATTATCTATAATAATTCACGTAATGTACACTAATAACTAACAGTCATTAGTGTATAGAAGAACATGCATGCAAGAAAAATATAAATTACTCTGTTTAGGACTTAGATGATCACACAACTGCTCAAAGTGTGGATTACTGGTACTAGAAAACCAAAGAAAAACTAGTCCTGTACTCTCTCTCTCTCATAATAGTCTTCATAAGATGTAAACTTGCTGTTTTGTGTGCACTGGGATGGATGGCATTATGCAATTTGTGTGTTAGTTGGTTAAGGTTCAGTCCCTGTGACTTCACCTACATTTGTAGAAAAACCTTTATTTACAAACACTAAAAAAGTTACCGGCCCCTGAGATAAATCCAGAGATACTGATGTTGACAGCTGTCAGTAAACTGGGTTAAATCGTTTCTAAGGACAAGATTACTGATCTAACAAACCTAATACTAACAACACAGTTATTCATACGGACAACATTATATTCATGACTTCTGACAGCGTAATTCAATATATAAACAAGCAATGCAAAAGATGTTTTAAGTAAATGCATAGTGACCTTATCCAAAGAGCTTCTCCAAGTTCATAAACGCTGTACTGTTCATATTAGGTCCATGTGTCACATTATTTATTTTCCCCAGAACGTTAAGCCAGTAAACACAGTTCCTACCCGGAGCGACACTGACCGCTAGTGGCAAACTGTTGAATAGACGAGCTCAGAGTCCAGCACATTTAATTTAATGAATGCATTTTATCACAATGACTGTGGAATTAAACTACATGGTTTGATACAAGGGTTCCTTTAATGGCGAGGACTTCATAGACAAGTGATATGAACAAGCGAGATCTTTATCTGAAGGCGCAGGACATTCTCCAGAATGATTAAAGTTCTCTTTGGGAACAATTTTGAACGCATGAAGATCTTAATAGCACTTTATTATTCCGTTTGAACAGTCACTATAAAGCAAACTACATTCGTGTCTAGTTGAGGTTTTGTAAAGGGGATACAAAGGCAACATATCTATTGAAGGGTTACTTTCTATATAAGTATATACTACAGTATGTCCTCCTACATTTCCTCATTTTCCATTCTTAGCCGTTCATGCATTATGTATTGCCTTTTAAACATAAATATCCACCTGCGGGAGAGAGAGAGAGAGAAAAAGCTTTTTCTAATCACCCTTCAAGGGGACTTTCTGTTGCCCTTCAAAAAGGTGCTTTGCGCAAAAACACCCCCATTATACCCATAGAGGGGTAAATGGTCTGTAAAGATCTATACACTGAGTCTACTCAAGCTAATGTGACTAATGTCGTGCTACTCTAATGGAGTCATGTTCTTTGTAATACACCACGCAGGAGGTGATGAACATGGCGACAGCTTCTTCTTTGCGAGTCCCTGAAACTCAAGACAATGGATCTGTCTCAAATAAATGCGTGCTTAACTATGCCAAAACATTTTAAGATTGAAGATTGAAACCTGTCTTAAATAACCTAAACCACAACGCTACAATGCATTTGAAGCACAAATGGGGTTTGCAAAAAACAAAATAAATCAGACCACTGTCATATAAAGGTATTCTTTATATGTACTACAGACTGAATCTCCTGCAAGGTGATCTCAAGCGGTTTCTAGGCAGTAATTACACGGGAGTGACTCCAGGGTGACCCCTCTTGGGAGGTTGGAAGAACTACCGCAGACATGAGGAACTCTCCGAGGTTCTGAAAAGATGGACCCATCAGATGAAAAACAAATGATGGATTTGGAGTCAAACCAAGGCAGTGCAAAAAAACACAAAGCAAATAAAAAATGTATCTGAAGATCATTCACCTTCACAGTGAAACCTGAAAGAGTTAGTCCTGCAACAGAAGAGTTCAGACTTCATTTGAACAGATTGCCCTCATAAGATTTTAAATAGAATTGAAATTAATTATTTAAAGATCTCCATAATAGCAAAAGGCATCGCTAAGATATATTATAGCTGTACTCTGCAGAGTATCACAAAACTGGAACTGGAAAGAAATGTGGGTAATAGGCACAAAGGATGAATAAAAGTGCTTTTTATAGCAGAAAATGATGATTTTTTTTTCAATTATATATTTAGTAAAGACTCTTAAATTGTGACGCTTGGTCATCTGAACATACAAGCTAATGAGAGCGATGGGGAAGCTGTATATCTGTCAGAGAGCTGAGCATTTACCTAATTTATACCATTGTAAAAGTTCACGTTTTTACCCTCTATCATTACCGATTCCAAATTTGCAAGGCTAGAAGTCATTATTTAATACTATAATCACTATTTCCAACCATAAGCTCCTCATTAGTAAAGGGTTTGTTAAAGCTCTCCAAACAAAGCTTTGCATTTGAAAACAATGAGCAGAATTCAAGTAGAAAGTTGTTGTTTCTATGGCTTCTGCTGATGCGCTTGCAGTCTGCTATTTAAAACTATTAAATATTGCAGTATAAACCTGTAGTGAGCTCTGCAAAAACGTACAGAGTATCATCTATAATACACTGGCAGCTAACCCGCTCCAGGCATCCCGGTTCCTCTCAGAGAAAACTCCGTTCTTTTGCACTCGTGTCTTCTCTGTGCTGGATGTTTAGACTTGCAGATACCTTGATAAAAGACTGAAGAAGCTTTCACCCAGAGCAAATTTACTCAACAGAACGCATCCCCTGAAATGCAACAAGCCAAACGATCGGAATGAATGAGCGCAAATGGTTTTTCCAATCTATCAGCTGTGCAGGTAAATTAGGTTTCAGGAAGGCTGGGGAAATAATATGGCATTTTAAACTACCTCATTTTTTTTCAAGCAACTAAAACGATTATCAGAAATTCCCCCAGGCTTTGGGGAAATTGACATTTAACTAAGAAAAAATAGGGAATAAAATGAGCGAAAGACTGACTGCTGGGTTCGAATTTTAAATGGATTTGCTGAAAGTTTCTTTGCTTCATTGTGACAAAACAACGTCGCAAAGGTTGACTTTTGACAGGCATTCACATTTTGCCTCCTAAATGGGCCGACAAATGATCTCGTATCCCATAATTACATAATGCATTCATCTACAACAGATCATAATCAATTCATAGTTCTGCTTATTCCAGTGTCCAAAGTCTATATTATTGAAAGCATCATTTGGATACCCTGCATGCATGACTAGAAGTGTCTTTATATTTGATTTAGCTGCCTTATTTAGCTGGAAGCCATTATTTACACTTTTCAGTGAACCTAGGTAGTGCTCTCAAGGGAACAGGCTGAAATGAGAAGACCTTCAGTTCATGGTTGAACACTCATTAAAAGCTTCTCCAGTCAATCTGGACACATGGGAAGCCCATCGTACATTTAACTGCAGCTGATGAATCTCACTTCACCTGAGGGGAAAACTCGGGCAGGTGAGCCACCACCAGAAATGAAAATGTTTGATCTTGAAAATGCACTCTGCATGTGATATGGTAGTTTTAGAGGAAGGAAGTGGAGATTTAGCACATATATGTTTAATGCATTAGGAAAGATCATTTTCAGGGACAGCCATAAAATAAGCAAATTAATAGGGTTGGGAATAAGGAATGGTCTTCGTGAAAATTGATTACTGCAGCTCAGAGAAACTGCATTTCAAATCTATGTGCATTTATAAACAACATAATATTCTAAGGAATTCTGTACAATTATGAACTTGCACTAACTGGAGTAAATTGCTCATCGCTGGTTTCCAGCATTTGATGTTCACAGCTGGTCTGGTTACACTTTTCCTGCTGTCAAATGTCAGAAATGGAAACATCCACACACACAGATACACACACACACACACAAATCATATTATTAGATGATTAACCCGTTCAGCTCAAACTGGTATTGACATATCAGGATGGAATTAGGACTTTTCTGATCAGACAACAGCAAAAACGTGCCTGTCCCAGTGTCCTAAATATTACCTGCCCTTTGGGTTTACAGGCATATACAAAATCAATATGTCAAGTTTAAAATAACCATTAATATATCCACACATATAGCATAACTGTTTCTTATTTATAATTAATTAGAAGGTGTATTTAGAACAATGCTTTATAATTATTACCAGTGCACCGTGAACATTGATTTTAAACCATAAAAAGTCCCAGCACGGTTGTTGTTACTCTCTTCATTTTTAATGAGCCTGGAAGGCATAACACACCTTGGGAGAAATCTTGTCATTGGATTAAGATAATGATTGTATCAATAATGAATGCGAAGGAGAAGATGTTTGGACAACACATCCCTGAGTGTTTATCTTGGCTTGTGCTACAGAAAACGACAAAACACTGTAAAAAACATCAGTAGCGAAACATGCAAATCAGTTTCCGATATCAAGATATCAACATCAGAAAACCAATATCACCTTTGTAGTACTTAGAATGGGCGTGTATATAAATGTCTTATCTTGGGTTCAAGATGAATTGGTCTAGGGGAGTGACGTAGCAGCCAGATCCTGAGGTTTCAACTGTGCGCACGGCAGACTCGCAGACCGCGTTACCGCGTGCGCTCGGACCGCGTCTCGGGCTGCTGGGAGTTCATACCGAGACTTCACTACACCGTCCGCACCTTTGCAACGCTCAAGGACAGACAGATCCAGCGTGGTGGTTTTGTAGACAAAGTGAGGAAAAGCAAGAGAGGAAGAATTAGGTCATAGCGTTCTGGTCGAAGTGGCTGGTCGGCTCATCATGAAGATGCGCGTGATAACACCGATGTTTTTTCTGGTGCTCCTCGGGCAGTGCGGCATCTTGGCTGGTAAAGGTAAGGCGGATCGGAAAACTTAGGATCGGTGTGTCAAGGCGTAAAAGAAACGCTTTGGGCAGCCTGTCCTTAGATCAGTCACTTATATCATACGTGATCAGTTACAATCAGATAGGAAAATGCAGTTTGTAGGTTGCACGCCGACACCGAAAGGATGAGAGTGTCTTATCAGCTTGGCAATGAATCTAGTTCAAGTTTCTCCTTAACTGTTCTTTAAATGTCTAATTTTTTTCTTTTGGTTTTCTGTTTTTCTGTTTTTCCACAACGATGCGTAATGAACCTTGATTTAGGACACTTCAGTGAGCTCAACAGCATCAATTCAAGGTTACGGGTGTTGCACCCATTAAAGTCATTGTGATATAAATCTAAGCGTCTTTATTACAAGAGCAATCGTTCTAACAATAATACAACCTGTAATTCCTCATTTAAGTTTCCTCAGCATGAGCCATATTATAGCCATTTTCCCCTCATCAATATTTCATTGACCTTTATGACACATTTCGAACGATCTATCTGCTTCATCAATTTAATTTATTATGCGCGTGGTTGCTGCTCGCATTTCCCCCCTGATCTATTCCTTAAGGTCTAATGACTGTATAGTCCTTAAGACTTCAAGAGCAGTGAATTTTCCATGGCTGCCATGGAAAGGTGTTCATGTGTGTGTAGAAACACAAACATTGAGATAAGAGATTTAATTGTGTCTCTAGGGCAGTGATGAATATGTAAGAGTTCAATTATTTGTCAGTGTACAAGTGGAATCTCTGTCAGTACTTACCTGCGTGCCCTGATTTATTTTCCTTAGAAGTAACTGGTCGGTTCAGCTCGGCTCTTTCAGTGTAACAGACTGGTGAATCAGGGAATCAGAACCTTGAATATTTGCATTCGATTTTCTGGATTCTAGTGCTTCATAAAAATGTGAACATTATGAAAAATGAGTTTTTGCATGATGAGTCTCGCAAGGTGAGCATGGCATGTATTCGATTCTGTTGGAACAGAATCGAGTACAACTGTCCGGCCACATAATGATCCAAAAATTTAAACCAATCAAAACAAGAGGGCAGGTGGAACAAAGGTTTTACGTTATGACTCAATACTCAAGTGTTTCATACATAAGACATCTGCAAAAGAATCAAGAATTTTGTGATATGTCTGTCAGACTGCCTTTACAAGTCCCAAAAAAGAAGATTTCATCAAAATTACATCAGAATGCTATTGTAATCTTCATCTCCCCAACTGCCTGGCTTATCGCTGAAGGCAAAAGACTTTATTTTAGATATATTCACATTATATAATAAAAACAAATGTTATGTCATGTCATCTCAGGATGGTTTGGGGTTTTATTCAATTTATTTATGTTTTGACAGTTTTTGATTATTATTGCACAAGTTGTTTGTATTATGTATTATTGTTTATGTATTTGGCATACGCTTTTATCCAAAGCAAAGCATACATTTTGTCCCTGAGAATCAAACCTGCGACCTTGGTGTTGCGAGCGCCATGTTGAGCTGCGCATGGAGCTTGTAAAATTTAGAGCCTGACTGTTGTTATTAGCAATCACAAAAAAATGCTTGAGTTAATGTACTGTAGGCAGCGCCTTGTGTTCTGAGAGATGGAGAGAATTTCTGAAAACTTCTTAGGGGACGAAAAAGAGAGAGAATTTGGCATTAGAATGCTGGAGTACAAGAAAAAGGGATAAAACAGAAAGACGGCAATGACAAATAAGGCTGGGTCTGTAAAAGCAGGCTGAGATTTATGCTGGCCTTTTCAGAGAAAGCAGAGTGCTATCCCAGAGCTAAATAAATTGGGTTTCTGATCTGGAATAGATGCATAACTTAGGATTTCGTGCTGTGTCCTAAGAACATCCAGTTTGGGAAAAACAAAGGCATGCTTTTTTGCATGGCTGCTGTTGTTGAGGGAGTAAAGAGAAGCATTGAAAACATTCAAGTGAGTGGACCACAGCTGTTTAAAAACACGCCTTATATCTGTCTCAGTCTTTTGTTTCGAAAGATTTATCTTCTTTTTGTCTTTCCCGTCCTAATGTGGCTTCTCAAGGAGCATGCCGATCTTCAAGCCAGAATGCCATGCAAATGCGCAACTTAATTTAAACGTTAATTACCCAGCATGCATCATTAGCATCGGTGTGATGAGCGGCTGGGTGGGATGGGAAAAGAGAAGGGAGGGGACAACAGGAAAAAACTGAATTGGAGGTAAGATGGGGCCCGTCAGTGGAGCTCTCACACCAGCTGGTCAGATGGCACCAGTCACTCCCAGGGGTCAGTTCTGGCCAATCTGCACAGGAATAACACTGTATGCTCTGCCACACACACACACACACACAAACACACACACACACAAACACACACACACACTTGTACAGCCACAGTTCCGCTCAGATGAACACACACTCAGCCTTCATCACATGAAGTTCAGCTCAGTTCAGAACAAGTTTCCTAAAGTGAGCTAATGGAACAGAATTTTTGCCTATATTGCATACTGTCAATTCACATTTGTAACATTCAAATTAAATACAACTACTTAATTCTTTTGTATGAATAACTTTTGTTCAATCTGGCAGGGGATTATCGTTTCCCAGCATGCTTTGCATAGGAATGAATGAAAGTAAATGTTAAAATTGTTATTTTAATTGGTAAGAAAGGGTAATTTTGTGTGGTTTTCTGTGGCATATGACTTGGTACTGCTTAATCTTTTGTTTTGTTGGAATTTAGTTTTTGTTATGTTGAGTTTTTTTTAGGTTACCACTGTGGTGAGAGTGGAACTTAATCTTAGGCTAAGAACAAGTTAACATGGTAATTGTTGTTGTGTGCTGATAAACTAGTACTTGTAGCATGCAAATGTCTATTTTAATTTCTATTTTAATTGGTTTTATTTTGCTTTGCTATGTTTTCTGTATACATGGTGTTTAGGCTGAGCTGAATGATCCCATTTTTAATGTTTTTGTTATTTAATGGAAATGTTCTTACAACCTAAAAATGTTAGCTGGGAATGTATGAAACCAATTTCAACAATCAAATTGTGTGCACATACTAATATATACACACAACATCAAAGTCATAGAGTCACACACACACCTAGGCAAATGCAAAACTAAACACACCTGTGCATATACACACTCTTGCACACAAACAGAGCATATTTTCTCCCCTCAGTGTGGTTGATTGCCTGGTGTTATGAACCTGGTGCTGGTTTTGGAGCGCTGGGACCCGGTTTTGTATTTGCTGACTGTCTCTGAGAAGTGGGCTAGTCTCTCTGATTCAGTCTCAATTAAACTGCCCCTGTTCCCTAGCCGTTTGGGGTGAGAGAGGGATTCTGGGACGTTGTCCTCCAGCTTTCCTTCTAATTGCCTGCACTGGGTGCTGCGGAGCTGACAACAGGCCATGGGTGACCAGGGCGCCCCTGGTGATTGGGCACATGTGTGCATGTGTGAACATGTGGGCGTTTGCATGTCTATGTGTTACCAAGCGATGCATCTTGAAGTTTCCCCCGTATGATGCATGTCTTTCTTCAGACCTGAACACGATTGCATGGATGTGATCTCTGTGTTTACAGTGAGGCACTACAAGATGGATTACGTCCAGTAGAGCGTGAGCGAGAGAGTGCCTCTGTGGGTGAGAGATTGAATGTGGCGTAGTCCAAACGAATCCCGTACCTCCATCTTTCTGAACACTTTCAGCCGGTGTTTTGAAAAGCCATGTTATTATTAAACAAGACTTATTGTCTAGACCCCACAGTGCTGTCACTCAGTGGCCTCGGGTTTGGCGTCGCACCAAAAGCGGCATGCTGAAAAGAAGCTAACTACATGGAAGCATTGACATGGAGTCAATGTTGTCCTTCTCTAAGTACACCTTACCATAGCACCTTTTTAAAATGAACATCCCCCAAGTATATGCTGCTTCGACCTTTCATTGCTGGAGGGCAGCCCCATACTCTATGAGTCCATTTCATTGAAATGGACTCTGAACATTGCCTGGGCCCGCTTGCCATTTGTACAACTTGGAGTAAAAGCATTGTCTGATGACCTGAGATGATTGGATCATGCCTCCAGATCCTGGCAGCTCGCTCAGCGTCTTGGAAAGAGGCAGCGTGAACGGGTCTCATCTTTCCGGCTTGATCCACAGAAATGCTCTCTCTGACCTTCTGTGGTGACACGAGGGGTGAGAGAGAGAACCAATCAGTGGCTTTGATGGAACTCAGAGCTGGGTACCGAGAACTGGCAGGATTCTGCTGTGAAGGTCTAGATGGGAAAAGCCACGTTTAGATTAGTCCTGCTGAATCTGGCTGAGGCTGGCAGCAGAGAGCAGATGTTTATGCTAGGTCATGGCATATGCATGTATGTATGTATGTATGTATGTATGTATGTATGTATGTATGTATGTATGTATTTATGTTCAGATCTCCCTAAAAAAAGTCCCTAAATATGTGATGATTAAAAACAAAATGTAGATTAATAGTATATTAACAATTCAAATGGTGCAAAAAGCACAGGTCCCGTTTTACCCCAAACACAAATATATTGTCAGATATTAAAAGTGTCTGTCTGTCTCTGTCTGTTTCTCTACCTAGCCACCCATCCATCCTTATCATAAATAATAAGTAACTTTTATACATAAACATACATTTATAAATATACATACATATGCACATATACATATCCATTGTGCTCCATCTAGCTGATTTTGAATAACAGAGTGTGTCTTACTGAGGTAAAGTGAACCCAAAACCAGCCTCATTATACAGGCCTTCCTGAAGACCAATTAGCCGGCTAGTTGTTCAGGCAACCCAGCGTGTAGTCTATTGTAAAAATGGTTGTTATTTTGAATCTAGTTGTTAATGTTCAACCTGGAGCAGATCTGACTGGTTTCTGTGCAACTACAGCTGTGGAAGCTTCACCTCTGAGGTTATGTCACCGTTCGCATGCTTAGCTTGGCGTTGTGAATATGGCTAAATTTGATGCTTTTACAAATATTGCCTTTTTCGTTTTCCAGCTGACAGCGACGGGGTAAAAAAAAATCTTACCACCCTGCAAACTAACCCTTACATAACCGAAACATTTGATCCCCTCCACTCGTCTGGGTAGGATCTGAGCGCATGTTGATCTGATACCCACAGAGCCGTTTTTAATTGAGCAGTTGGTGGATTCTCTTGTAACGCTCCTGGGAAATGCAAGACGCAGGTGATGCCCTTTGTGTTGTTTGGATGCTCGGAGAGGAGTTGGAGTTTTATCTTTGGCTCATAAATGACTTAGGAGGATGTTAATGTTTGGCGGGTGGCGGAAACACCGGGGCTGCCAAACTGCAGGTGTTTGTTTTTCAAAAGCAGCAGCTGCATCGCCCCGCCCTCACCTCCCTCCCAGGTGGAAAAGCGCAGCGTTGGGCGCGCGGCTCCCGATCTTTTCTCGGCGAGCGCATGGGCACACATGCAGCGACTGCTGGGACTCAAACAGAGATAATGTGAATTCATTTTACTGGGTAGTTTTAATTACAGCCAGGATCTGCAAACATCAGCATAAAATATTCATGCAGGTGGGATGTCTCTGTATGTGTTTGGGTAGGAGTGTGTTTGCGCGAGAAGCTGTAGGCTATAGGAGAAAAAGAGAGGGAGGGAGAGAGAGAAAGAAAGAGAAAGCACGCTGGCACAAAGAGAGATGAAAAAGACACAGCCACTATCCGTCTGAGTGTTTTCATACGTGTGGCGCCTGTCAGATGACTATGCTGACTGAAGCTGAAATCAATAGTGCATGTCATGGGCCTCTCGCCACTGCTGCAGAAATGAAAATACTACGGTGTACAACAAAGGCACAACCAGAGTGAGAGCGAGTGTATTTGGGTGGATCTGAGTGTTTTTGTGTTGTGTGTGTGATATGTCTCTCTCGAGGGCTGGATTTCCTGTGAAGTTGGGGGCATTGGGCCTGAGTGGAGTTTGGGTGGCGTTTCACAAAGAGGCTGACCTCTGCTGTTTGCTGCAGATATGCAGGAAAAACAACCATCATTTAAAGCTGGAATCTGTAACTTTGTTTGGTTAAAAATGAACAAAAATCAGTTGCAAATACATGACAGATCAGTGTTCAACACAATCTTTTAGGGTTACCCTGATTCACAATAGTAGGTTTATAATAATGATTTATAATTTGAGTTGTTGTGTCAGATTTCTGGGGAAATGTCTGTCTGAAAACAGAAAAAAGATCTGGCTATAATATTATATGTCAGTGTACTGTAGGTGGTGCAGCATTTGTAGTTTGTTCCTACAGCAGTTGTTTCTAATTTAAAACTGTCACCAATGTTAAGAAAATAACTCCACTGGAAAGCTGCAATTTTGTGTTCAAAACAGAGATGGCAGTAGAGAGGCAGACGTCACAGATTGGAGCTTTAATCATTTCATATTTTTGACACCTACTATTGGCTACATAGTCACCCATTATATCATTTTAGGCAAAAATAATAAAGTAATTTTGGAACCAGTATGTACCGCTTATTATACAGCTTATGTTTCCCCTCCCACCCTTCTCAACCCTCCCCACGCACACACACACAAAAGTGTGAAACTCCACCCACGAGTACAGGGCTGCCCGATTATCCCACCTGCTTGTCTTGAGGCAGAACAGGGTATTTTGTGAGCGAACGTTGCCACCCTCAGAGAACAGAGGATGAAGAAGCCAGTCATGAAAGCAGTTATTAATTTTCATGGAGCGTCCTGCAGTTAAAGGCATTATCTTTCCCCCTCGCCTGCAGTGACGGACTCAATTCACTTTAACTGTGTCACTTAAAATACGGTCCCCTCCGTCACATGATCAGATAGAGAGAGGAAGAAAGAGATGAGAGGATAAAAGGGAAAAAATGGAAGAGATCTGAGCTAAAAATTGGGCTATCAGTCAGTCGTCTCATTCAAACCTCAGAACTTCCACTCAGCTTCACACCCCCTCAACCTCTGTCTCACACTCCTGCTTTTTGTTCTGTGTGTTTTGCTCTTATGTATTTACTGTGTAGCTGTTGTGGTGGGACCCACAGGGGGCTTGTAGAAAGATCTCAGCCAGGGTTCCAACAGGGTTAACACCATTAAGTACCAAATGCAAGAAAAAATTGCAGTATGTGGCAAGTAAATAAGTAAATAATAGTTTTAGGAGTTCCATCATAAATCATGATTAAATTTGCAATGTGAGAGACACTTACAAACTAATACTCAAAAACATTGCTTATAAAAGACTCCGTCAGTAGTTGTGTATTTAAGCCATCAGAAGTTCAACTTAAAAATGAAATATACTATATACATTATATTAAATATAATAGTTTAATATATTAAGTGTCAAATATCAAATGAAATATTATATGTGTGTGTGTGTGTGTGTACTTCATAATATTTATTTGTTTGCAAATGTGGTTCTTTAGCTCAGTTGGTAGAGCATTGCATTTACAGCTCAAAGGTCGTATGTTCAATTCCCAGGGCACACATACTGATAAAATGTCTCTTTGAATTCACTGTTAGGTTCTCTAAGGGTCTGTCAAGGCAAAAATGTAATACACATAAAATACAGTGCAGAATACTGCAGGAGTCAGTCAGCAGTAAAATGTGCTCACAGCTGGTAAATGTTCTCAGTTCAGCTGTCATTGCCAGCTGTGGTGGAAACTTTATTCTGATCCCAACATTCCTCTTTCCTGACCACACAAAACAATTACCATAGGCTTTAACAGAGAGAGGAACCTTAAAATCCAGGCCTGGACCAAAGGTTTGTAACTCACCAAGAGTGACAGTCCCAACAGAAGCCGGTGATCTTTGCTGTTGAAATATGGACAGGAGCTCCATGAATCCTCTGGACCCCTCATCAACGCCTGGCTATGAGTTATTGCTAACCGCACAGAGCTTTAAACACCGTCACGCTGTCAGAGTGACTACCCAGCTAACAGTGAACGTTTTTATAACGTTGGCTAACATTCTCTAAAAGTGCTCTTGAAGTTTAAAAAAAAATTATTTCAGTAAAGTTGGAAGAAAGCTTTCTTAACATCATATATATCTAAATCATTATTCTTAAGTTGTTAATGGAACGTTTGAAAAATGTTACAGAATTAAAAAATATTAAATATTAAAAAAATACTGTTCTTATAACCAAGCACAAACGTTAGTACAATGTCTAAAAACTCCTAGAACTCTTATAACTTTTTTTTTTACATTTTTGTTAATGCAAACATTAGGGATATGTTCTTACAACCTAAAATTGTTGTATAAGCTGGATAGCTGACAGTTACTGTTTCAAAACTATTTAGACATATTACCTGTCTGCACCAAAGAGACAGATAGACATTAATATTCATGATGAGACAGAAATTTAATGAGGAACACTATTCTGTTTACGACTTAACGACCCATAAGCAAATAACTTTGGAGTGCTGGATGCTCATGTAAACAGCTCATGCCAAACTTACAGGCCAGTGAAAATAAAGCCTTTCTTGCCACTCTTATTTATAGAGACACAGCATGAGCAAGTTATGGGGCGATCAATAAATGGCACAAGCCAGATTTAATCCACTGTTGTCTGCATGAGCACCAAAGCTTAATGTGTCAAAGCAAGTGCAGTAATCACTACCCAGCTAACAATTTTAGGTTGTAAGTTTCCCTAATGTTTCCATTAAGTAACAAAAATGTTTTTGAATGTTCTAGTGAAGTTAAAACCACTAAGACAATGTATTAACGGTATTTCTTTAAATTCTGTTAGTGTGAGTTCTGTGAGTTTTTGATCTATAGGTATGACATATAATGTTAAGAAAATGTTCTATTAATGTTATTGCAAGAACGCTTTTAATAACTTTGAGAAAAGTTAGCGGGAACTTTTAGAGAACGTTGTGTAAGCCGTGGCTCCAACTGAAATGAGGTTTATCATCAAGCTCTGCTTCTCCGCAGACATGTTGGGAAGGACTTTGATGAAGTGCCTGACTTCCTCTTTGTCTTCGTGCTCACTTTGTCTGTGTAATAGGCAGAATGATCCCAGCTTTTGTGCTGACCGAACTTCAGGCCAGCTGCTCTTCTTCCAGGCATTGAGAGGGTTTTCAGGGCTGCTAGGCGTGAAGGTTTTTGCTGCTGACATAAAGCCTCTCTCTAACTCTTCTGTCTTCCTCCAGTCTGAGTCATTATCTCTCCAAAACCCCCTTTTCCGCCTCCCCTCGCAACTCTCTTACCGAGAGCGCCGTGCGCTAGGCTCGCGGGGAAAAGGAGAACGGGCCTAATTGGATTTTGGAACAATCTGTCGCTCCGCCATTCTCTTCTGATCACAAAGACATTCGCAAGCGTCCTTTATTTCTTTCTGCTGTTTGCGGTACTCAGATACGGTTGCGTTGTTTTCGTCGCAGCTCGTTGCATTCATTTTTTGGTCAAAAAACTGGT
>JAZGTK010003616.1:0-26843 GCA_036877625.1 Ambastaia sidthimunki
AAGGTGTAAAATGAAAATGTATAGCTTGAAAATCTCCATGGATAAAAGCTTTTGCCAACTGTATAAATGTAATAATAAAGTGTAAAGATACTTATTTGCCAAGCATCTGTCTCGTGGAGCTTGAACATGTGGTCTACATCTGACAGGATTACCTACTTAAGCTTAAGAGAGGAAGAGATAATTTGGAAATGGAAAAATGTGAGTTTTCACACATTTCTTGTGTGGCTTCTCCGGGCTGCTGCGATCAATAGAATGTACTTGCTGGAGGTTAACGCCAGGTCTCCTCTCTTTAAAAGCCATAAAACTGAAGCTAAACAAGCCACGGAAAGCTCTAAGCGCTGGAACCTCCTACTCCTACTCAACGCTTGCAGGTGTTCTCGGATTTGAGCAGTAATTGCGATCACATCAGCCCGGCCATAAAAAGCAGGCCTATGTAATGAAGCTGGCCTTAATAAGGTGCTTATGTTTTATTCTGGCCTATTAGAGGCACTGAGGCCATCTCTGCTGAGCAGAATGACTTTTACAGTTCTCTCCTCTACCTGCTGTTTGGCAGAGGTTGGGGAGACAGCGTGCAGGCCAATGGTTTCTGACGAGGTTAACACCCACAGACATTTCCTGTAGGTCTGATAGCAGGGCCTAGCAGCTGCTTTTCGCCCAACGCCCACTTCTTACAGCATTCATGACACTCACTGGACAATGAATTTGTCTAACCAGAACCAGACGTTCCACAGCTCTACAAGCCAATTTTTGGCCTCGTTGGAACACCAGCCATTAACGAGGGTACAATGACATGGTCAAACCTGCTGTAAAACTGCACTGGTGTGAGTTAAACTCATGCTGAGCTTAATTGGGAATCACCTCAAGACATTTGTTTTTCTTTTGTTTATAACTCCTTGCAACATGTTCAGCATACAGATTTGGATAGGTGTGATTGTCATATACATTTTATTCTCAAATTGTCAGCAGAATTATGTGTCTAGGCCAAAGAGTTACAATTAATGTGTGTTATGTAATTGTGCTATATTTTAAAAAGAACAAATAAATAAAAGCTTTACTTTATGAACTTTCGTAATTGTTTTTACCTATTATTAATGCAAGCATGACATGAAAAAAAGAGTAAAAAAAGAGTACAGGGTGAATTATACACTATTTTGTTAAAGTTTGTTCACGTTAAAAATGTAACTGAAGTACAGAACTACATAATTTAGAGGAATATCCACACATGTTGTAATGCAAAAGTAATACAATATACAATGCATTTCAAAAGTAACTTTCCCTACACTAAAAGTGATACTTTTGGACCATTTAATACAATGACATTAAAGTATTCTATATATATTGTTTTAAATTGGCCATTTACATAGGTGAAAAAGTGTCAATCTCTTATTCAACACCACAGAACTGATACTCTGAATGATTTATAAGTATGCTAACACATTTTTCTCAAGAGGTGTGCATGTAACCATAGTGGCATTGAGGGGGTCCTTTGACACTCTGGGGTCCAGACCCCAAACTCTGGTTCATGTCTTAACACCAAGCAGAGCAGCAGGGTCACGCCACCAATGGGAAGCAGTCCTGGGCCACACCTCCATGGACCACAGCTCTGTACAAATCTCTAAACGTACGTCAAATGTCAGCTCAGGAGCCCTGAACTTACACGCCTGCTCTGACATACAGATTTACCCAGAGCTAAGTACGTTGGCGTGACCAAGACCTTCGGAGAGCCCACAATCAAATAAAAATGTGTATTAATGCTGTATTTGTGTCTGCATTTCTGAACAGACATGTATGCGTGACAGTCCTAAACATTAATTTTAGTGTATTTTTGTGGATCATTCTGTCTCTGGCAATCTAAAACAACATGTTCCCCTCTGCACACTATTAGAGGGTCTATGACACCATCAGTAAATCCACAAAAGCGTGTTTGTGATATTCTCGTGTCAAATGTGAAATACTCTAATGCATCTTCTCTCCCTCAGATACGCTGCATTGCTTTCACACAGCGAGTCACACAGCATGTCTTGCATTTACTTTTAAAATATTGTGTAAAACATTTAAAGGCCATTCCCTCAGGTTATACTGTCACATTATAATAGCAAAATGCATGTCTCAGTGACATTTTTTTAAAAAGAAAAACAGTGGTCGTTAATCTAAATGGATTAAAATATTGATATGATGTCCTGTTTAACACTCTATGAATGAATCATAGCTATATCATCAAATAATTGTACGGCCTTAGAAAACTTATGAACTACTTTTAGGGTGATTTTTTTTCTTTTTGGGTTGACAGAGCTTGGAAGAGTTCACACACAAACAAAAATAATAAAAACAAGGGCATATAGGTTTTAACATGAAGGTTTGTAAACAATGACAGAATTTTCTGTTTGAAATTAACTGTTTGTTTAAGGAGCCAAAATTGAATTGGTTACATTAAAATCAAATTAAACTCCTAACCAAATACAATAAAATCCCTATAATTTTAACACTAGTTACAATTCTAACATCATACAGTTCTTGCATGCATTGAAATGTTAACACATGAATGAATATGGGTCACATCAATGTAGAAGCCAAGTCTGAACACTGTCTCTGTACTGCTGTTATGAGGTGTTGATGTGGAGCAGGGAGATCATCCTCTTGCCCCAGATGGTAATTGACTCAACACCACAACCGCTGACAGCTGACCCATGTGCCTCATTCTATTCCTCTTCCTGGGACATCAGAACGTTTCCTTTGCACTTTTTGGAGGCTTTGAAATCCAGACTCAAAAATATAGGTGGATCCCAGCAGGAGCATGTCCTGTCTCTGTCCCCAGAGAAGACGTACTGCCACAGGGTCCTAAGATGAGCTTTGCCTGTCCGCTCTCTGTTCCTGGTAGGTGTTCGCTGATGATAAATATTTCATTTCCTTGCAAAACAAATAGCTACACATCATTTCTTACCCGAGCTTTGTTGTCGACGGCAACGCGGCGGGTAGTTTGTGATGGTCGCGGTGGAATGCAGGAGAGGAAAATGGCTTGTTGAGAACAATCATAACTCAGCAGGCCGCACAAAAAACCTGACCTGACTGTTCGAAGTCCTGTCAGCTCATTGGGACATACATCTGAAAGTTGTAACAGAGTTTGTTCTTTTATAAAGCCTGATAGATAAATCAAATCTGTACTACAGTACTAAAATCAAACAGTTTTCTGTTGAGCACAGAATTACCATGATAACACAAATCCTCTCTCTACTTCATCTGATTTTAAAGATATGACATTTAAAATTAATATACTGGATAAAATATTTTAAATTAACTTTTTAACACATGGAAATCATAGTTTTTTTGTCACAATATCACAGTTAAGTGAATATAGATTTGGGTGAATGTTTTTATAATTTCACTATTGTGGCTGTGCAAATGCTACCATTTTTACTAATTTATTCAATGAAAAACTGGTAATTTATCACACAACATGTAACATATTTATTTTTCTTTTTTTAATTATTTTTCCTTTTATCTATTATTCCTTACTATCTTCCAGGAAGTGACATCATCAAATAACCGTGCAACTATCAGTAAGTACTGGTGATTCAGTTATTGATTTATGTGATGTTGTGATAATAGTTTTTTTTTTATGTTAAGTATCGCCCTGTTTGATAAAATTAATTACTGTGATAATATCAGAATTTTGAAAGATTAAAACAAAACTTCAAATTGACCTGTAAACTGTACTCAGAATTCCTCATCAAGCATGTTAACTTTAGTGTTTTATTAGATCATATTTAATAATGCAGTGCACCGTCCTTGCGATTTCTGACACATTGTTAAAATTTCCACAAGCAGCTTTTGACCTGTGTGCAGAGTATTGCACTGTAAAGACATTATTACTGCCTTTGGGAAAGTTCTCATTACTTACCAGCATGAAAAATACATACAGACATAGACTGTGTGCAGGAAAAGACTTAAAATCTCTCCAATACAAACAAACTTTACAAAGTTATGCGAGTCACCTTATGCGCACTCAATAAGTGAGTCTTTTATTTTAAAATTTTACAATTTGTGAAATTTTGCATTAAGCTAAATGTGCATGTTTTATGTATTTTATATATATAGAGTAGATTACATTTTTATAATTGTGCACAGTAGTTAACATATTAAAAAGTGCAAATAGTAATAGTACATATATGTGTACATACAGTATGTAGCACATATGTGTGTATACAATAAAGTCATTAGAGTGCCCTATGAGTCATATACTATAAGCAATACACTATAGCAACTTAGTTCTAACTATGTACAGCCACACATATAACATATATTGTATAATATTATATTATATAGTAGCAGTTATGTCCTGAAAACCCTTCAACCTTTAGTTTATGTATGCGATTGTGCATAGCCTCAAAAACTCTAAATATTAATCCTAGTTTACTCTGCTTTAGCTTTGGTGACAAGTTAACTCTTGTCACTAAATGTTTAAAAACATTCTAAAAAATGTTTAGAACGTTTGAAAAGATACAGCCTGTAGGTTTCATATATACACTTATATATTTAGTTCAGTTTATATGTGCTGTAAGCTTCTTCAAGAAGTGTTTCATTAACATAGTAAAACTTTACATGGAGTTAACTGAGGGTGGCCAATGATATGTCACCCACGATGGCTGGTAAAGATTTGTTCCCCTGATGCATTTCACCAAGACTTCCTCATTATTCTGTTCTTCTGCATGTTTTAGTGTGTGAGGTGTGTGGCTCTCCAAACCTGTTGGTTAATGAGCAGTTTTCTCTCACACACTTGTGCTTCATCTGTGTTTCATCACGAGGACGATGGTGAGAGGTCATTTGAACATCAACATCACTCATTACAAGAATGTTCTTCAATCAAAGTGTCTGTCTGATATTCGCTGCAACCTGAAGCAAAAAAAAAACCCTGCCAATTACTTTTCTCCTCCTTTAAATTCTCACAAATTTCCCTGCCAATTCTCTTCAAAAGTACAGGTCTCTGCCTTCTGGCTTTGAAGTTTTAACATTTTAAACTCAGTGTACAACGGTAAGGAGAAATTATCTGAACACTGAAGAGAAAAAGACAGAGAGAGAGAGACTTCCAGAGCAAAATGTTATTGAGTTTGAGGCATTTGAGACATTGGCCAGAGAGCAATTACCTTCAATTTCTGGTAATCGTTCATCTTTCTAAACAAATGGAGTGCATTCAATACATTTTAAATCATTTTTATTATATTTCATAAAGGATTTGTTTTATGTTCTCTAATCTGCTTTACTCCATTTGCTGAAATGGGCCAGAAATTAAAAAAACTTTCCTTTCTGTCATGTGCTATTACCTCCAAAATATGCATGTCATGATCAAATCACTTCCCAGCAAAGCCGTCATTAAAATGAATTTATGCACTTTGGAATTGGAAGCTGTCCCTGATGCACTCGATGTAGGTAGCCCAGGTTTTGGGTCTCAGTCATGGATGTGTTAGATCTTGTGGATAGAACAGGCTTCCCTTCAACAACACTGCGGTTGCTCCCAGTTCTAAAACCCACATTGACTGGGGCCTGGGGATATCAGCTTCAAATTAAGAGGCACGACTGGTCTGGCGCTCCTTGCTTGTTAGGAGTCTAAAGCCAGACATCAAAATCTCAGACGCTGGGTCCAACTCAATAGTTCAAACATATATTCTCTTTCCACACAACCATTGAGTTCCCACCAGTATTGGGGTAACTATCCAAAACTAGCGACTGTGCTAACTTAACTACATTTTTCATTAGTGTGATAGTAGCTTAGCCGGTTTTTGCCTTTTGATGAGTTGCAATTTTTCGCTAGTGATTTTTCAAGTAGCCCTATAGAAAATACAATTTCTTTCAGTGGATCAGTTTGTTCAGATGATTCATTTCAATTAAAAGTTAAATTGATTCTCTGCACAGAAGCTCCTGGGCCTCGTTCATGAATCAACAGAACAGATTTTGGTAGATCATTCATAAAACATTTTGAGTAAATTGCATTCAATTCAATACAATAATTTAAATTTACACAGAAATTTGCTCTACTCATGATGTTTGTGACATTTAACATTTTAACTAGTTAAAAGCTGCTATTTTGATTCATCTGTACTGTATATACAATTTAGTCTTTTTTTGCAAAATGATACATTATAATATAAGATAGCGGTACATAATATAGAGAATTTAAGCAGGCCTACATTGCCACATTAGTCAGCCATTTTGAATGTACATTTCCATTTAAAATGACTCAAACAATTTAAAAAAGAGAGTCAAATGGAATTATAGATGAGGGTCAAAGGTCATGGCCCATAGTGGTTTAGCTGTAATCTCACACTGAATGATTAAAAATGGCACTTTATTGTATTTGAACTGCTTCTAATAATCCATAGCTACATTTGCAGACAGCCTTTCCCAGCGCTGGTTCCCATGCACAGCAGTATAGAAGCAGATGCAATCAGAAGTGGCATTCAGCAAATATGTCTGACCTTACACCTGTAAGTGTCCGCCTTTGTTGTACAGAATGACAAGATCTTTGTAGGACTTCCTCTTTAGTTTCCCTTTCATTTGACAATGCAGAATTCACACCTCGTCTGTCTCTCTCCAAATCGCTCTCTCTCTCTCTCGCTGTATGCTTCAGGCAATTACAGCAATGTTGCATTTGTCAATCACATTCAGTTGTGCATGGTTTCCTGAAATAATTATCAGGTGAGTGGCATCTCGTTGCCTGGAGTACCAGTCTGGTGAAGGCAAGCCCTAGAGTATTAATTACTGCGTGCAGAAATTTGCAGAGAAGCAAGTCTTTTAATGGTAGAACTGACGCAACATGATTGTTCTGAATTTTTTTTTTTACTAACATGACAATCATTGCCGTCCCTGTGGTCATCAGCATAGATTAGCTGAAATCATCAAGGGAGTCCATTACCAAGCTGTGTACCATTTGATAAAAAGAGGCACACATTGCCAGCTTTCTGTTTGTTGATTTTCAAAACAAGGCCCTGCTTTTCAAGAAACAAAAAAAGAAAAAAGCCCAAAAGTCAAAATTTCTAATAAACATGGACGGCTGCCAGATAGCTTGAGTGTAGTGCTATTTACCGGGGTGAAGGAGCTACATTTCTGGAGAATTCCACTGGAAAGGATTCTCTCAGGAAAGCAATCTTCAAATAGCAGCTTAAAGAATGCATTTATTCTAAAGGGCATTTTCCTGCAGGAATACAGGGTGATGTTTGTGCTGGTAGAGTTAGACTGCATCATTTCAGGCCAGGAAGACATGGAATGAGAGAGAGAAAAAGAGAAATAGAAGGCTTGTACAGGTGACATTTTCAGTTGGTCAGAAATGGTTGTTATAGTTGTACTTAGTTCAGTCTTGCCCTGGATTTTATCTGATCTTCTTACAGTGTCTTTTTACAATAATCATGTATCTTAATTTGATCTAGACAAAACCATTACAATGTCTGATTCATTTTCTAGCAAAATAATTCACTCATAAACTGTTAGAAACACATTTGTTCGAACTTATGTATTAAACGTATTTATATAGCATTGTACTAAAACTATATTTTTTATTAAAAAAAACGTTTTAGTAATCTAATTACAATAGTTGTAATTGAAAAATAAAAATCTTCTAAATATTTGTAAAAAAAAATGCACCGGATCTTTTTGACAAGTTTCATTAGAAAAATGTTTGTTTCATTATTTGCATATGTATGTAACCACCATTTCTGGTTGACCCATGTGTCAACAGCAGAGATCAGGTAAATCATCCTGATCATGTATCCATTTGTCCGAGTTGGGAACTAAATGTAAATTCCCACCCATATCCTATTTCAGCTTTAGCAGTGTGGGAGTTCTCATGGGGTGTGTGTGTGTGTGTGTAGCTCCACCACCCAATCAGATGTCTTAGCAACTTTGGTGGGTTAGAACTGATCTGGGTTTCACACTCCTCAATTGTGCATGTTAAAATGAGATGCAATGCATATTGCTTTCAACTCCACACCCGAGTTTATTGTTCCTCGTTGATGAACTATATGGCTTTGAAACACAACCCTGCAGCGAGCACACTTTCTGAAAGCGATGGTGTGAACGGTCCCTTCAAAGAGCTCAGCTACCTTTACTTCAGGCTTACAAATCCACACTTGAGTACATATAAAAAGGCAGCGATTCAAGGGGAAACAGTGGTGGGGGGGTAAGCAAAGCTCATTAACATCCGTGTAGAAGCAAATGCTTTCTCTCTCCTCTTCTGTCCACAGAGCTGAATTCTAGCTTCAGATGTGCCAGGCCTGCTGGGACATCAGCTGCCACTTTAATTAGTGTTCAGTAATTTCAATAATGAGTGACAATTCAGTGGGGCTTTTAGGTTGGTCTCCTCGTCAGAGGCAAATCAATAATCCGCTGTTTTCCTCCCTCCTTTTCTTTCAAGACTAAAAAGTGGCGCGTAACTTCCATCAGAGCAAGAGTGAGAAAATGAGAGACAACAGCGGGTCCCAGAGAAATGCTGGAGACAATTTAGCGCTAATGGCTGATGCTAGCCTTTCCTCTGCCTTTTGTTTTGATGTTATTGAATGAAAAGGCAGGTCTTTAGCAGCAAGCACGGGGGCTAACCGTGAAAACAATTTGCCCTGGCTGTAAAAGGAGTGATGTGGGTTAGCGAGAGGAGGCTCTGGGATTAGGGATAATCTCCTGGTCCACACCTCAAGGCGAGGAGGAAATAGTGAAGCTAATTTTCGGCAAGTGCATGCGCATCGTAGCCGGGCGGCGTTCGATCCCACAGTGACATCCGTAATTGATAATAGGATTTTCAACTTGAGTGGAGCTGAAATGTTATTATTAAGTCACCTCATGGTAGAATGAAGAAAGAAAAATAAAAGGAGTTTCACTGAAGCATTTGAAAAGTTTATTCTCATATCACTTATTCGCAGAAGACAAGGTTACCTGATCTCTACGTGCTTTTGCAAATTATATCTGGATGTTTCTTCAATTATGAACATTTTTAATGTCCCAGGTGTTGATTCTTTTTAAAACAGATTTCTTTTAACTTTTATTTTGTCATGTAAAAATTGTGCATTAAACTTCTTAGAAACTCTTTGGCATGCTTTCATTACGTTTTGATAATATTTTTTTGTGTAGATGTTATTGTTTTACTTTTTGTCCCAGGCTTTCGATCTTCATTCAAAATCTGAAATTATTCATTATTATACTTTATAAAACTAGTAGCCTACAACAAAGCATGAATAAATCATTTTAATATATCTTATGTGAAAATATTTTTGATAAATGTACATACTATGATACATGAACACTAGCTATGAAACTACCCTAGAAACATCCACATACTTTTAACTCCAGCAACCTCAAGCCTAAATATAAATATGTACCTGTGAATTATATTCAGTGCTATTTAGCATGGATGCAAAAGTCTGTTAATTGTTTGTTTGAGATGGAAGGGTGTTGTGTTTCCTCCACATGACGAGTCAGCGTGGTTCTGCATACCATTATGCCAATGATGTGCAATTAGACCGTCACATGCCAGGATTGGCAGGCGTCCCATTCCTCTTCCTACAGATACCACTGTGAACTTCTGAACCCGTGAGGAGCCGGGTCTACCACAGCCTCTGGGTCTAAGAGGAAGACAGCGAGGGAGAGAGAGACAGGAAGTGTGTAGAAAATGATGCCTCGGGCGATGTTACTTTCTAAGCAGTGATGTAAGTGGTGTAGTGTTCCAGGTTAAGAAGATTATTCCAAGTGTTGGTTCCTTCATCATTTGACTAAGTGAAAGAGACTGAGCGTGGATCACCTTTCACCGTTAGCACCACGGATCTTTTAACTGACATGCCAACTGATTTAAAGAATAAGAACAAGTGCTGATTTAAAGAATAAGAACAAGATTCACAGTCACCTGTGAATCAGGGCTTCTCTGCTTTTGATATAAGTGTTTTCTGTTTCTATTTGGAAGCACACTTGTTCTGCTGTATTTTCCAAACTGTTTACAATATGTTGCATTTTACTGTTTGCATTTAGTTATATTTTCTCCTAGTGTCTGTGGCAGAGGGTACACGTGCTTAATGCAGTTTTACTTTCAGAAGTACGAGGGATGTTGGGAGAGAGGTGAAGGCATAAAGGCACCAGATCTTTCTTGAAGTGCTTGTCTCGAGCAGGCATGAGGCGTAAGGACGTGGTTAATGCTGCTGTATTCATTATTCATTGTAAATTTATATTTGGCATAATTATGAAGCAGTGTCTGTCGCTGTGGTCCGTGTGAAGCGGCTCTGATGGGGAAGATAAATGTTGAAGCTGGAGCTCTTAATGAGAAAAGAGGTCATGAGTCGGGTGTACAGCACTGCCACTACTGCAGCTCGCCTTCCTCCCCAGGTACCACATGAGCGTAGCACACGTAATTAAACTAAAAGAGGAAGAGAAGAATAAACCATACAATATATTAATGAGATATGATATCAAAAGTTTTTTTTAAAGAGCCGCTTCATGTACAGTTCAGCTGCCACTTTGATTATTGAAAAGCTCCCAAAATATCTTAATTATCTTGCATTCAAATGTTTTCTGTTTTTGGTTATTGGAGGTTGTGGTGGAAGTCAGATTTTGGGATATACCGTGACTAGACGTAGGTCTTAACAACCGGCTTTTGATCGAAGTGCAAAAAGGGGATTTTATGTTGAATGTTTATGTTGTGTTTTTCCAGCATTTCTTGTGTAACTGCTTGACTTCCACACAAATACATCCCAGCCAGTCCTACAAGTCAGATCTTTTCTGGAATGTAAGAAAAATATTAACCTCTCGATCACATCACAGCCTTGATATAATCCACATTAAAAATGCACCTCACAGCCAGAGGGCCTTTCTTCAGGGCCGCTATGCCCCTGTGAAGCCTGCCGGGGAGACCTCACATCAGGGAATAGCCCCGCCCGAGACAGTCTGATATCAGCAGGGAAACTCCCCTCACATGTGCAACACAACCTTCCTAATCTAACTTTTCCTGACACGTTATTGGGGGAGCGTTCCCAGATGGCCCATTTATTTATATTAAAAACGTCATTCAGGTTCAGTGTCTTAATTGATTTCATTTCTCCCTGTGAATCTCTTGCCCTCGTATGTTTCCACTCCAATAATCTAAATGATTATGTATTTTTTATTAATCCTCGCAGTCAATTTTGACTTCCCTTCACCTGCTTCTGTTAGGTGTAACTTTGATTTAAATTTAATCTGCTATCAGTTTTTACTGGTGATTGACAAACTGAGCCGTGTTTGTTTATATTGCGTGTCTCATTCACAGTATGTTTGTATATATCTGGCTTGACTGCATTTTGTTTTCTCTGTTTCTCTCTGTTTCTTCCCAATCTGTCATATTACAGGAGAACGGAGTCTTTGATAAGGCAGTAATGGGGTGTAGAGGGAAAAAAAATAAAAACTAAGCGTGCCCGGTTATTACACACTCCCCGGGGACTCGTGTGTTTGGTGTAATGTGCGTGTGAGTGCGATGCTCGTATTTACATGTGTCGTGCATCCGCTCGTTCTTGCTGTCAGGAGAATTGTCAGACATATTGCTGTGGCACTTGGCGTGAAATGTTCAGCAACAAGTGCTCGTGACTGACTATCACACCCTGTTCTAGCTAACGCGCTTTACTGCTATTCAGCAGCTGATTACGGGCGTAGCAGCAGTAAACACGCCTTGAAACGGCCTTTTGCAATAGCTTGTGCTGTTTATGTAGCATTTTGTGTTTATTTGCACATTGTTTATATGTGCCCATTGCATGGAAAATGTTCATTATAAATTGAGCAGCACTTTAACTCAGTTTTCTTACTGTCTTATTTTTAGACATTTTATTTCATTTTAGTTTTTTTATGTTCTTTTATCTCTTTATGTCTTGCTCTTTTTTTCTTTTTATCTTGATGTAAATAATTTCTATGTAAAGCACTTTGAATTGCTTTTGTGTATGAAACAAAGTTTGACTTTCCCTGCCTAAATGGCAAAATAGAGCCTGCAAGCATTCATTCAGATATGGCATTAACGCCTTTAGTTTTGCCCAGGCAAGTTAAACATTGCTGTTTTAATCATATTTCTTTTGCAGAAGTAATAAGCCATAGGAAGGTGTGTGTTACAGTGAATTTATGATGGTCAGAGGAGGTTGTTATGTACAGCGCATGGCTTGCTTTATTCTGCAGGTTAACACTGCAGTATGTGTAAATAGTTGCATGACTACACTGATTTATTGAGGCTAATACTCAGGTTCAAGTGAACTGTAAATGTGTACAGTGTTTATGTTAGGGCAGAATTAGAACCACAGGCATTTATTGCGCAGCTGAGAAAGTTTGGAGAGCTCAAAGGAAAAAGAGTGAAAAAATTTATCATTTGATACCTTTTGTCTCTGTGTTTCGTCTCCCACAGGTACATGGAAATATCATGTTACTAACCACTCGCTCAAACACAAAAAAGAAAGAACACATGGTTTTTCTGAAGACTTACACAGTGTTTCATATCTTTTGTGCTCTCCCTATTGATGGAAAGTAGCAGTAAATAATCTTGCTGTGTATCTATTAAAATCCAGATTTACAGCCGCTAAGTATCGGCTAACGTGTTAACCAGGTGCGTGCGTGTTATGCTATGAAATCTGACCCTGTTTTAAATCACTGTTCCAGGTCCAAAGACTGGAAAAGGGAAACTGTGTCTTCTATCAGCAGTGGGCAGCTGAAGGATGTGAGGTATATTTTTAAGAATGCAGAGAATACCTGTATCTCCTCCCACCTCTTTCTCTACTTCAAATCATTCAGATTCCCTTAATCTTATTTTTTCCTATCGTTCATCTCTTCTTTATGGATTCTCACTGATTGTAGGCATTTCCTCTCTCTGGCTCCATGTGCAGGAGGATAAATCGTGTGTTTCTGGCAGAGGTCTGCATGCATCCTGGCGATGGTGGAGGCCATTGACAGCTGAGTGTTGTCAGGGGATATTAACGTCCAACAGCGGGCCCATTTCCCTTATTATTACACGGGCTATCCTATGATCGGTTTCATGCACCTTTCCTCTGCTCTACGCCAACATGTGTCCGCTGTGTTTAATAGTTCAGTGACAACAAATTTATGTTGCTAAGCTCCAGAAAGTAAACCTTACCAAAATACATCTCGACAGCCTCCCTTTTTCTGTCTGCAGAGGTAATACGGAATTTACTTGTTTTGAGTCTTTTGTAATTGCTTCCAGATTTTGGTCTTCCCCCAGAATATTCTTGAACGAAGCCACATTTTCTCACGATGCAGGCGGCCAAGAATATCTCCTGCCTCAACTGTGGTTATTCACTGCTGCTTGTCAAACATCCTCCAGCAGACCACAGTCATTTGTTTTCATGTTAACCATGCCTGAGAGAGCAGAGCAGGATTACAGCTCACAGTGGGGGGTGGGGGTCTGTTATTTTGACATTTCAACATGCGAAGTTCTCAACTTTAACGTCCTGCTTTTATCATATAATACTTAAATTGGAATCTATCTGTCTGTCTGTCTGTCTGCCTATCGATTGATTGTTTGTAAGGCTCTGTTCTAAAAATTGTGTACCTTGTTGTCCTTTGCCTGCAATTGCAATGCATTATGGGATTATTTTCTGTGGTAAGACACCAGCAATGCTGTCCTAAATTGTGGCCAAAAGAAGGCACAGAAGACAACATAGTTATGCCGCCTGTATTTTGAAAAAACTAAGCTCGTAATGCATCGAAATGCTTCCTGTCTACATTGCTTTATATTAATTTCTGTTTTACTAAAACAGTTTGTCCTTACTCTCATTTTAGATTAGTGTTTCTGTGTCAGTTAGTGGTGCTTGTATTAAATGAATGCAGCTGTGTTAGTGCTGCCCGTTGACCTTGCGGTGCTATATGAATATGTATGCATGCTTATGCCTTACGATGCAGTTCCCAAGGAGGACACAAAACCAACCCTTCTCCTACCGTAGCTGGATTTTATCAGGAGATCCAGACTCATGTCTCATTACACAGATGTGAAACTCCAAGCAGGGTTATAAAAGCTCTGGCACATCTACACAACTGTAGAAGAACATGAGGAACATTAATTCATAAAACATGTCCTGCCTCTTATAACACAGCAGCGAGACACATCAGCTCTAATAAGATGCCACTGCCATGGGTTTTATAAATGAACTGGATGCTGCGTCCCTTGGTACGGCAGAGCAAACCAACTCCAGTGGATTAAGCTGTAATTAATCTATCATCTCCCCTTCCTTCTCACTCTTTTTAATACACATGAGCACTTTCTCTCTGAGCTCCTCGGTATGGTAAATTATGTATGTTTATACATCAACACATCCCCTGAACGTTAACGCTATAGTGTTTGTCATTTATTGGCTGCCCGTGACCCCGGTTGACCTCCGACTGGGAAAGTGCACCCTGTGATGTCACAGTGAGTGAGTGACATGTCATTGTCATTGCCACCCAGGGGTCGCTGGCCATCTGGGCTCTCTGATTGGTGGATGCCCACCCTGTCTTGGTCCTGATTGGCCATGGGTGGTCCGTGTCCCTCATTTACATGCAAATGTCTCCACATTGCCTGATCAGATAACAGTCTAGTCTGGAGACGCCCAGAGCTGCCAATCTCTTAGATTGGATTAGATTGAAGAGGGCTGAAGGTTGGCTTCTTGGCGCTTGTTCTGGTTGGTTAGCATGCCCTCCAGGGGCCCAGGATGACTGCGGAGCCCCACAGAGCAGCACTTCTGTCTTCGTGTGCCCCCCCCCGCATCCTTTACCCACTGTCAGCCCATCCTCACCCTGTTCCTTCTGCCATGCTACCCCTCTTGTTATGAGCATAACACCAGCAGGCAGTGTATTAATATGTAAGAGATCAAGAGATTATTGATTAGAATCACTTGCTTAATATCCCCTTGTCTGTCATTCTGTATGCCGGAGCTTTCATGATTTTTTTGGTGTCATTCTATTTAAATATTCATGGCCTCACTTGCTTTGTGCCCCTACTGCTGAATATCTAATTAAACTGTCAAAAGAAATACAATTTGCCCTTAAGGGTTATTATGAGAGGGGTCAGCTACCACTGATCAGACCCACTCGGGCCGAGGGGGTAATTACCTATAAGCAAGCAATGTTTACCTTTACCTGTGGCCTAGCATAGGGGAGTCTGAGGGAGCCTCAGCCAGCTTCTGATTTCCTTTGAAGCCTCGACACGCCACCCCAAATTATCCTGATCTAGAAGAAAGACTGAGAAGTTGGGAGTCTATAACAACATAATCAGCAATTATGGCTGGGAAATGGGGAGAAGCAGGATTTTTATCTCATTAAAAAGAGCTGAGTTTCTGTTCTCTCCGCGTCAATCCTCGCCTCTCTTGTGCTTATTCTCTGTCACTTGTGCTTTCTTTTGAATTCAAATGATTCGGCTTTAAAGGTGAATCTGGAAATTTAATTCAGGAGACATGAGCTTGAGCCAATTAGCGGAGTTCGCTTGCTAAAATATGAATGACATTTGCTCTCCTGGAGCCCTAATGGAGGCAGGCATTAGCGTTAGCGTGTCTGTGTCACTTTATTTCCCATCATTATTGTTGCCTTAGTTCTTCTGTCAAATTACGGCCGCTAATTTCTGTTCATATTTTACGAGGCCTGTTAGCAAGTGTCTTTAATGAGCTCGGAAAACTGACCCGGTGCGGCAAAACTTAAACGGGAACCGCCCATCAATGCGTTTCATCAGAGAGAAAGTTAAACACTATCGTTCTTGGACGATTTACTGTATCTCTCACGACTCTTCAGCTCACGCACATAAAGAGCCCGGCATTTTAATTCGTCTTTTTATGTGTCTTGTTAATGTGCTCTTTTAGGGGACTCTTAATACCTTCAAAATTTGTAGAATATCATGATAAATCAAGGCCTTGCCCATCTAATGATAATTTATCTCAGTCATTATTTTTTTATTCTCTCGCCACATTATGGCACCTAGTTAAATTCCTTTCTGTGTGACCTTTACGAGTGTGTTTCAAAAGTTAGTTCTCGGAAAAGTTGATCATTTTCAACGCTTTACACAGCATTGCCTCAAACTTCAAGAGGATTCGTTACCTAGACTAAAATGTTCCAATGTGGCTTGGCCAAAATCTGTGTGAAACTTGTGACGGATATAATACTGTATCAAAAGGGGATAAAAGTGTGAGTAATTTGATCTGCAGAATAACTTTGGATCTGGAGTTGATTTATATGTATATAAAGTCATAGTCACTTCATTGTGTGACTTTGAGTAGTGACACTTTCACATTTCAGGTTTTCTGTAAAGCAGCACAGGTGTTGTTTATAGTATTTTGGCCACACATGGAATAATTATTTCTTTTTACTGCTGAGCAGTTAAATCTGCACCTCAGGAATGTTTGTTGACATATGGAAAATTTTCTGAAGGAAATGCTTGTCAGTGCTTGAAAATGAAAGCATAGTGTTATGTCAGATAAGCATAGGCTTTAGGCTTTGGTATATGATTTACAACATACGATTTTTAATGTATTGCTGTTGGTTGCTATGGTGTTGCTAGGTGCTTCCTCACTAGATACTTAATGTATGTGCATTGGCTCTCCCCACTAGATTTTTACCAAATTTAAAAAGGAGAGATCCTAATAAACAGAGAAGAACATGGATAAATCAGCTTTTACACAACCGCAAACTGTTTATGAATGCGGCTCTACATAGCACACAAGAAATTCATAGAGAAATAATTATTTGCAGATATAGAGTGCATTGATGTTAAGATCTGAACCGCAGAAGCTATGCTTTTTCCCTCCTGACATCCTAATGGGCTGATGTCATAGCGTATTAACATGAGTAATGACGATGTGTAAGCCCACTTGACATAATTTATATTTTCCAGAAACGTAATTCATATGCGATTTTGGATATCTGAAGAATGGAATAAAGACTAAAAAAAACACAACATTGATGTGTCATTATGGATTCCAGCTCCATCAGTGACAAAAAGAGCGAAAACTACCTTTGATTGCTGATGTGCTTAAAAGAACTAATGGCACCCAGAACGCCCTATTTAGAAGTGCTTAATTTGCCATAAAGGAACTTAAAAGTGTTTTTTCTTTCCGTCTGACATGAATTAAAGCCAAACGATAGCACAAAGCAGAAAGGCAACTGACACATTCGCCCCTCCCGTGCCTCGTCATCTTGTGATAAATGATTGTCGTATTGTTACCAAACAACATTCGTCATGACTCAAGCGGTGCAGGAAATGTTTAAATAGATGGTGTTCTGCACGGGGACAAGAGGGGGCGGGAAGAGAAGCAATGATTTCTTCTTGTTTCCAAAGAGTGGACCGGCCCACCAGCTTCTCGGAAGCCCAGCTGAAGTTTATTGGGATCTGGTGCTGTTGTGTTATCTCTTGAGACGGTTGGTGACATTCATTGGCTCCTGTTGAGGTTATTTACAGGGGATTTGGTGACAGTGAAACATGCCTTTGCCATCCCCGTGTGAGCACGGTCCAACATCTTTTTAAGAGATGGGTGAGGCGGAGAGGTGCACATGCCACCTGAGACCACAGAGGCAGACAGAAAGTGAGACTAATGACCGTGAGCTCTGAACTTAATAAAACCAGTTTTGACCTGTAGCAAAGTTTGCTATAAAATGGACTGTTGACTTTTGACATCACACGTTACACTCGGTTTAATGTGTTTTAAAGAAATAATTCACTAAAAATTACAGTTATATTATGATTTACTTATTTTGTGACAAGCTTGTGTGACTTTCTTTCCTGAAGTACAAAAAGCAGAATTCTGAAGATTGTGTTTGTCACGCATATACTCATAAGCAATCATATAACTTTAAAAGCCTAACACAGGTACAAAAATATCCAAAGATTTATGGGTGCGTAAAGAATCTTCATTTTTGGTTAAACCTTTCCTGTATTGGAACGATTTGTTAATCCAGGACAATTATTCGTGTTTAGCACATTGCTTTGTATTGAGGGGTTTATTTTATCTGAAACGATGCTTTGGTAACTGTCCAAAACTGCTTCATTGCATCTGTGAAAAACAATTTTCTTCACATTATGGAGCCTTGTGTCATGGATCATTTTCTGACACCTCAAAATAAGACTTCAAACAAGCCTGCGAGGTGTTTCCTGTCGACTTCTCCTGCTTGTCAGGCTCAGATTTCCTCATTGCGGAGTTGCAGTTTATCAGCCCATTATATATGGTAGTGCTGGAAAAATAGGATTATGGAAGGCGATTGTGAGCTTTATCCCAATACCAATTTTATTTGGCCGGCTGATAAACTGCTGTAGCCCAGAGAGCAGAGAGAGCTAATGGGTGCTGGAGAAAGGAAAGCTTGAACAGAAGGAGTCACTTGGCTGTGGCTGGAAAGGTCACAGTTTTAACGCTGTGTGCTAATGCTAACAGAAACTCATTTCAGAGACTGGGCCATATGGCTGCAGGGCTGTGAACTGCACACTGGATTGCTGTCCTAGTTTTTTAGCAGTTAGAAGTGTAGACTTTGTAAGTCATAAGTCTTTGACAATATGTCAAACTCCTGTCATGAGGTAGTGTAAGATGTATAAGATTAAAATTGTACAGATATATTCAAAGTTAAAAAAATGACCCCTGGAAACTCCTTAGCCTATATTATTTTATGTATCATTACTTTATGGGACAAATAATTGTTTTTCTTTTGTGGTTCATTTTCATGCCCCAATATATGTAATATTTATACATGAATTCATTAGAAATAGAGATAGAAATGATAGTGATATGTGATATTATTAGGTTAATATCTAATCCTTTAACATTATTTTTCATAGAAGGTCAATATGTTGTAGCTTCTGTTTCTACTCAATATCGCTGCTTTTTAAAAATCTTTTAACATTTTTTTCTTAAGCTGTTTTCTCTTGTCATCCTGTTAGATAACTCTTAACCTTTTTGCCATTAAGCAGGTTTGTTATATTAAAAAGAAATGTTTTTTTTTTTTAAAGCAGGTTTAAAAGGTTTATAACAGAATTGATCCATGTATGTGTAGTTGTATAGTTTTATAATTTTGCCTCACTAATAAGCAGATGTGTTACATCAGTATATGAGGAGAATGAGAGAAGAAGAGAGAGAGAGAAAGAGAGAGAGGCAGGCAGGGTTGTATGAATCTAGGCCATTCGTTAATGGTGGAGTCACCAGCAGGCCGTGGCTTTACTACTGCCTATCCAGACATTAAAAAGAATTTCAGATATACTTGATGTCTTTGAGGAAGCACTTCCTTTGAGATGAGGCTCCTTTTGAGCATATCCAAAGTGTTTTTCTGCTACACAGACCACTACACAATAATTTAAGCCACAGTACACAGATATGTGTACTGACCAGAATCGGGTATCTGAAAGTGGACCCTAAACCTTTTTAAACCAGACAGATGCATAGATTGATTTATGGGAAACACACAACTGTACTGTACTGTAAAGATTATTTTATTTCGATTGTTACTATTATAAAGCAATGCAGCATTCCTGATAAACAGTACAAGATAACAGCAGGAGATCATTTTAAACCAAATTTCTTACTGAATTTCTTTTTGGAACTACAGTTACTTACTTTTTCAGTATAGTGTGATAATGACCTTCCAGCTTTTAAAACAATGGAGCTTTTGTGGTTACTTTTGTTGTTACTACAAGCTACTTTTTCCAACAAGCAAATATATTTATTTAATACATCCATATTTAGACAGATAGTTAAACAGATGCTGCCTCTTTAAATAACTTCAGTGTGGTTACCTGTATTTTGTTATTAGCTTGACTGTAGAAGATGTACTAAGTAGCTTCTACAGTGCTGGTAAGTAGCTCCATTCTATAGATTATGTGACTTTAATACATCACCACGTGTCAGGCAAATGCGACGCTTCCTCCGCAGCATGCGCTGCTAACTGCACCATATTGCAGAGAGGCAGGCAGCCCATCACGGACGTAACTTTGATTGACAGTAAGTGTGCATATGTGTCCAATCTGCTCATCGGGATCCGTGCTATCGTCATGATCTTTATTTATGTGTTCTGCTGTCGGCGCAGTGCGAGCTAACTGCCCATTCCACACTAAATTAATTAGCTTGGCAGCCAGCCTGTGATGGAAAATTGGATCCAATATGGTATTTCCAGGGTGTTCCGTGTGGCGCTCACTGGAGGGTGAGACAGACTTCGGATATTTGGGTCACAGAGACATATCAATGATAAGACTCGATAAGAGAAATTAATTTAGAAGGAAATGCATTTATATCATTAAGTAATTTGTTGTTTATCTGTGACAGTGCAATTAAACAATGCAGATCATTTAAAGACCCCTTTATATAAATAACACAGGTAACCTTGGAAGCACAAACAGTAGCAGCTTTGATGGGGCACCTATCCTGGCAGGGGTTCAGACTTGTGTTCCTCTTGAAAGGTTTATCCAAATAAATAAATAAAAACATACTGGGAGAAGAGGAAAAAAGAAATACTGAGGGGGAGGGACTACGGAAGTGTTTTTATCCCGCGTTGTTGTGCATGAAATAAATCCTTTGTACTGCATGCTCTTCTAATAACACATCGACTAATTAATAACTTCTACACAATTATAAATTAACTTCGGATCAAGACTCCGGCTTTACATATAATTTCCTATAATCGCTAAAGCTACTGCGAAAACATGTCTCATATCAAGCGTAACTTTCTTATTTAACACAGACAGGCGGGGTTCTCATTGGGTTTAAACGTACAGCAAATTATCTCTGCTGGGACTTGGCGCCAAACCCAAAAATCACAGCAGTAATCTTTTTTTTTTATTTGAAATAGCATCCTTAATCGTCATTTTTGGATTCTTTTTTCTTTCTTTGAATGTGCTTTGATGGAATTAATCTTAATATTTTAATATTATTACAGCAGTAAGAAATAAGGGAGAGCTGTCACTAATTCGCTTCCTTGCGCGGGTCCCGGTGACTCCGGAACGAGGCCTGTGTGTGTAAGCAGTGCTCATAGGTAGCCCTGCATGCTGCTCATTCCGGCACCTTGATGGTGAGACGCCGGTTCCATAATAAAACTCCTCTGTAATTAAAGGTGTAGAGAACGCAGACGCGAGCGGCATGACACATCGCCCGACTCCTCATATTCCTCTGTGGCTTTTCAAAGGATACTCCTTTAATATGGAGATTATGCTTATGTACTTGTATTCACTTGAAAGGCATTTTCCTAATTTACTTTTTAATGACATGTAAATCTATTTATACTGAGGGTCTCAACTTTGAGGAAAGGCGTCGATCCCGCTCGCCATAAAATCCATCGGTTTGAAAACACAGAGGAAGGGTAGGAGGGAGGGTGCAGGCGGGCCGGCCTCCCGTTCTTGTTCGGTTAAAAATTTATACAGTCCATGTTAAATTTATTAATATTGCTCGCTGTCATTCACTTTGCTGCACTCTAAGTGAAATGCGACTTGACGGCGAGCACATTAAAGATGTATGTCATTGTATTCAACAAAGATTAATGAAGCTCTGTAAGAGTGGCTGTATAGGAGCGAGCGAGAGTGATCAGAATTTGAATTCGCTGAATTAAACAAGGCCTAGTGCAGCACAGTTTAGCACGCTTGTGGGATTTTTGTTCTGTGAGAAGAATGAAGAACTCTCGGTATGTTTAGCTATAAAGAACTGCTAAAGAAGACAATGTCTTAAGTTAGAAATATACTTTAGCCAAGCACCGCAGGCACAAACGTGTCACTATGTGGGCATAGAGTCAGCTCCTTTAAACCAAATGTGCTATTATTTGGGTGGGTAACTGGCTACCGCATAAATGTCAAATTTTAACTAACTTGCTTGTAAAGTTGCTCTCTACCTTTTTAACAGTCTTTGTGCTAAAGAACAGAGCCACAAGAATAAGTCCACTCTGTGTTTTCTCTGGATTCCATAGACACTCTTATCTTAATCTGTATCTTATCTGTATCTACAATGTTTCTAAAAATCTGTAAAAATCAAACATCAAAAGCCTGCAGGATTAGATGTTAGCCACTATACTGTAAACATTTCTACATAGCACTGTGCTTATGTTTCCTCCAGTAGTCTGTGTGTGTGCATGTGGGGTTTTACTTAACCATATATTTGGGGACATATTTGTACCCAAAAGATAGAAATATAGTAGATATGTCATTATTATAATATAGATTATTATTCAATATAGTAACTGACTGTATGTAAAACCAAAAAAGTATATGGAATGCCCTTATTTAGATATGTAAACATCTCTGTGAGTGTGTGTGTGTGTGTGTGTGTGTGTGTGTACACATCCATGTGTGTGTTTGTGTATGTCCATCAGAGAGGCAGTGTTGTAGTTGAGTGTCTCTCTCACACGTACTCCCCTTCTCAAACATTCTCATGTTGAGCTCTGCCGCACCTCTTTCCCCAGGCGCTCCCGTCGCTGATGTCATATCCCCTGCAGCTGAGATGGGGATTTCACATCAGACCTCAGGTGAAGTCCTTATGAAACCATGTTCATATCTCAGCTGCTTGCTCTCCTGCATACAGTTAGCTGTAAAACAAAAAAAAGCTTTTATACCATATAGTGCACAAGACTGTGGATGGCTAGGATGCCTTTTAAATAGAATGAAAGTCTGCTCTGTGTGTAATGTGTCAGATACACAGCGTCTCAAAATACAATGTTCACTGTGAGTGTGAGATGGTGAAAAAATCGTGAGATGTCTCATTCGTCCAAAGCATGTTTACATAGACCAGCATAAACATTGTGCAGCCAGAATTCAAGATCACAAATGGATTCTTAGAATTTAGTATCTTAGAAGGCGGCACAATATTGCTGCCTACCTTTTGGAAGAGGTGGTGGAGAGGAGAAAAAAAGTAAATCCTTTGGGAAGCAATAAAACGGTTCTTCTGCATGGTGTGCACACTCCCTCAAATCATTAAACTCAAAGATTAAACACTCTCTCTACAACCAGCTGATTGTGTTTTTGCAATTAAGATCACAGCAGAAAATCAAAACAAAGCAACATTTGCTGTTTGCTCAGCACAGCGAGAAACACACCATCATATTTTCATAAGAGAGAAAGAAGTATTTACGAAGCTAATTTGGTTCTACAGGAACCCTTGTGAAGCAATATGCCTAAAAACAGAAAGAAAGAGAGAGAGAGAGAGTGATGGAGAAAGAACCAGGCAGAGATCTTCTGGGGAGAAGAACCATTGCTTCCCCACTGCAGATGTATAATGCAAAGTTAGTGTTTCTTAGACGTTTCCTCCAGATAGATGGTCGGGGTGGATCTGAAGCAAAGCACGTTAAACAGCTGAGCGGGCTGCCATGGGCCCTGATGTTCAATGAGAATATCAGTATCACTCAAGTAGAGATGAACTTGTAAAGAAGGGAAATGTGACCCAGGTGTGCTCCTGCTTGAGGTTCTTAGGCTTTAACACCAGCGGAGATCTAGAAATAAGCTTGGATGTCACACTTCACTAAATCATTGCAAATTAGCGCTTTAGCTTAACATTTTTTTTTACCAATTTTACTTCAGTAACATGATGTATTTCAGAGTTAAACAGGACATTGGGGAAGAATGTAGGACAGGATTTTATCTATTAGGAATTGATTGAGTTGTGAAAAGTGGGCATTGCATAACACAACAGAGACAGATGATTAGAGGCTTGAAACAGTGAAAAGGCCTTTGTGATATCAGCTGGAATAAAAAGTCGTTTCAGAGACGGATCATGTTATTATATTTTTTAGATAGATTACAATGACTGTATCTTTGAAACAATAACCAGGCGATTAAAGTGAAAAGATGTGTTGATAATAAATTCTGATGTTTTCGCTTTTAAAACTGATGATCAACACGTTGTTTTAAACACAATTACACAACATGGACGTCAAAATATCAATGTTGGTGTAGAGATGTATCACATTTCCTCCAAGAAGTGTCATTGATTTTGACTTCAGAGCTTTCAAAATACTTTGTGGTCAGTCTGAAGAAACATTAACCACTGTTTTTTTCTGTTTCTGATCTAAAAATGCGGCTACTAAATGCTTGGTTCCCTTGCGAAGCCAATAAATTAAATATTAGTAAACTACATATTTAAATTCCTTCCCCAGGCAATTTTTTTTAGCGTGTTTTGCTATTCTTGTGTACTATAATATTCACTATCCCATTTTCAAACTAATGGCTTGTTACAGCTTGGTTTTGCATTTCATTTGCTTTTGCTCTCAATTTCTTCATAAAACAAATTGCAGTGGATCTCTGAAGGGAGAGCAGGAAGGAAATGTAAACTTTCTGAGGAAGACGTCATTTCACTAACATTCACCCTTAAGCTATCAGGAATATATTTAGCGTTTATTGATGCGCAGTCATCTGCGTGTACGACTGCTCTCAGACGAAAATGACTTATTTTCACCTTAATATTTTCTGTTTGCTTATTTGATTTAAATGTGGCTATGCATTTTTTATATGAAATGTGTCTAAAAATATTTATATTTGCTTTAAGCATTCATTCCTTGCATATTCTTAAAGCTACAGACCAATAAACTACAGATTATATTTACAGTATCTAAAACAGATTTATAATTTATAAGTGTAAACAAGCTTCATTTTTAATTTTATGTATTGGAATCATTGAGAAATTATTAATAACTTTCTAAGATCATAAAATAGTTCATGCAAATAGAGGGCATGGCAGATCATATCAGCTAGAGGAGGGAAGTTTTAGGCCAGACTCATTAGAATCTCCCTCTTCTGAAAGAGAATTTTTTTAGAAACACTTTAAACATTTAGCATCATAAGATCTTCATCATGCCCAGGAGGATCAATTCTTATTGAACTGAAACAATTTCTGTGGAATAACAGGCTGTATTTGTCATTGGACTTATTGGTTTTAATTATTGAAAATAATAACCTAATGTGTTTTTTTGCCCTATATTACAAATATATGTACTTTACAGCTTATATTTTATTAAGTGAAAATATAAGATATGTTAATGTGAATTATATATGAACGGCCAAAAAGATCTTTTCCAAATAAATCAGTGAGAGGTAAAGCTTTCAGAGAGAAGTTCTCGGCACTGTGTGTCGAGTGTGTGAGATGAGTAATAGCACAGGGGAATTAGCACATCCGTAGTGAACTTTCAAATCAATTCAATGCATTAGTTATTATTACTGGCTTTGATAGACACCAGACTTCACCAGACATATGCTCATTACAGCGCCATGCTACTGTCTGACCAAATCTACAGAGAGAGAGAGACAGAAAGTCTCACAGGTGAAAAGGTGAGCATCAGTAATTATGCATCATAAGCATCAACATGCATCAGATAAAATTTGCTCAAATAAAGACAAAAAATTCCAACATGCTGGTAATGGAAATTTGTTTACTTGCTTACAGAACTTAACTGTGGAGGACGTAATTCACAAAACAAAAATAGAATGTTTTTAATTTGGTGTTTAAAACCAACATACAAAAGCAGAAAACAAGAATTTGTGTAACCGGATTCTTGACTCAAAATCTAATACCGATCTAATCTGAAATCTAATCTGATGCCATTATTGAATTATGGTACCAGCACAAAACTTTTTTTAGTTTGGCTTGTGGGGCGGCTGCTTGCTTATACAGATTCACGCTGAAATTCATGCCCACAGAGCAAATAAAAAAATCAAAAGTGATTTGACTCTGCAGTGAGAGGAAACATTACTACAATTAGTTATGCAAATGCCGTGCTGTGATTTCCATAACGTTTTCTTTCATAATGTGGCGGGAGTTGGAAGTGCAATAAGAAGAAGTTACATATCCTCTAAGACGGCGGCATTATCTTCCAGGACAGAGGGCGCAAATTCCCTCTCTCAGGTGGATGATTAAAATCAATTAAATCACTCCAGCAATGCCAGCCTAGGGATTCTTCTGACGAATGAAATTATGCTAAGAAAAAGGAGGGAGAGAGAGAGAGGGCTAAAGAAAGAGAAATATTCCTGCTCTCCCCAGGCCTGTCTCCGCATCGCTCTCCCCCACAAATGAGATTAAAATGTGCAGCACGGGGATTTCAAAGGGATATTTTCCATAAGAACATAAAAAGTCCTCAGAAGCCAATGCAAAGAGGCCCGGAAGCCTCCGGCGGGAAACACTGTCAGCCAGCCCCCCCACACCAGCTCTGCCAAAAAGTTACGCGTACACAGGCACACGCTTCTTCGGCTTGTTAAGATATAAATAAACACGAGCCCACCCAACTCAACAAACATTAACATAACCTTCTTTATCTGTGTAAAGCAACTGTGACGTGACCAAACAAGGCCGCGTGGAGGCGACTTCCTTCCTGTCTGTTGTTGACTCTGTTCTGATTTTTCTCTGTTGTTCTTTTTGTCCAGGACGCTTCCATCTCTGTCAGTCAGGAATCACAGGCGTAGATGAATGAAGCGAGACACTGTGTCAGCACACCGTGTGTCTCTCATTTGTTGCTGATGTTGCAGACAAGCAAAGATCAAAGGCAACATGAAATCAAAACTAACCCTATTTACTTTCTTAATGCATATTCCTGATATTATTCATTACTGCATAATATTTACAAAAGAACTAGCTTTGAAATGACTTTTCTTTTTTAAAATGCCCAAATGCCCTCCTCTCCAAACACCTGCTCCAGTCAGTTCCTGATTCATTTTCCTGATTGATATTCCATTTTACTCAGATCTACATCAGATGATGGAAGTAAAATGAAAGTAAATTCTATCTGACTTTGCATTTTAAGTATGTTCAACAACTTTGCATGATTTTGCATGATTTTGCACTTTGCATGAAATTGCATGATTGCTTAGAATATGTTTCTGGCCTGTTTGTTTAAAAGTTGGTACTGTAAGAATCACTTTACAGTTTGTCTTTAAAACTTTGTGCTAACTATGACTTTTT
>JAZGTK010003617.1:0-26842 GCA_036877625.1 Ambastaia sidthimunki
AAAAATAAATCTTCCCATTAGGTTCTTTTTTGTACATGGTTCCATAAAAACATTCAAAGAACCCTTCTGTTGCACAAAAGATTCTTTGTAGTAGAAGAAGGTTCTGCAGGCTATGAAAAGGTAAGAAAGAAAGAAACCTTGGGAACAAAGGAAAAGAAGTGAAAGTTTTATTGGGAGAGTATAATTATTAACTGCATTGGGCTTTAAATGTACCGTTTGAATGGAAGAACTTTTTATACCTTTAGCATATAATTTACAGTTTGGGGCTTGTGGAAAATGTATATTTAGAAAAATAATTTGTGCATCAGGAGTAAATGACCTTTGCATAAGATGTTCTGGTAATGTGTATGCAGCTTAAATTTGCTCAAAATAGACAGCGTTTCGAGAAAGGTAGATCACCAAAACACACTGAACTGGTTGACTAAAGCTACGAATATTTATAGATGTTTATAATCTATGGGCGTATCAGTGCAATGTGGGATAGTCTAGTATTACTTCACCATAACTGTAAAAACGACTAGATGTCAAAAATGACTAGACTGTCAAAGTGATGCACTTTGTTATTGGAAATACCAGGAGTATCTGTTAAACAACTGTTTCAAACTGTAAGACTTTTGTCAAACCTGTTTGCGTTGCTGGTAGTTCCTCATTTTCAGTTGATGTTGACATGATTTTCCTGGAATCCTCTGTGAAGACCTAATGTTAGAAATACTAGATGCCATTAGCCATTTTTGAGTCTTAATTATTAACTCAGTCTCACTTGCAGAGTAGTTAGAAAGCAGATTCATGGAACAGAGGCCTGCAATGATTTAATTTGCTGGAATTATCATCTTAGTGTTGATTGGTTTAGCTGGATGGGAGCTGTAAGAGTTGTTCAGACAGTGACTAGAACTCGTCTGTCTACCTGTCTGCCGGTACAATGACGTGTTTAATTTAGAATCATCATCAAGTGTTTTCATCAGAAGCTTCTTTTTAAAATGGAAATCTTTTTTGGGGTTAACGTTCCACAAAAACCAAACAAGGACAGAAATAAAATGAAAGGAATTTGTTGCACCATCAGTATATGCCAGTTTTGTGCAACTTTCTTGTAAAATCTAAGAAATGTATGCAAATACAAGAGCAATTACGTTCAACTGGAATACAGTGATGACCTCAAGTGACTTTTTTCACAGAAATTACTTTTATGTTTTAAGAAACAAATAGAGATAAACAAACAACAGATGGTGGGAAGTTATGTGCTTGTGCTGGCTGGTGTAGTTATTCTGATGTAGTCTAACATAGAACGTAGTGTTTATTTTTGTTATCACTGTCAGATCCTGTTACAGTTATCCAGGTTGAGGTGGAATTACCAGATTACTTTGTTATAGTTGATGGATTAGATTGCAGTCAGATTATATTGTTGTGTGTAATGGGTTTGGTTTGAATAGATGTCTTCAATGTGTCTCTTTTCTTTAATGTAATAATCTTGCTACTTAAGTATAAGTTTTAGCAAAGCCACAAATTCTTTTCTCATACCATTAGTTAAACCATCAAACCCCCAGACTGGCTAAACAAAGGGTTAAAAAGCAAATGCTGATTGTGTCATCTACTCTCCTGGATGCTATAAACAGTATAGACTCAGACATACGTCAGAAATAATCTTTTTTAAATCTGGTTTCTACAGATTGCTTTGTCATCCCTCTGATATCTCTCATATATTCACAACCATTGCATCTCATGGCAAAACAAATTTTAAAATTAACAAATTCTAATTAAGAACAAGTTCCAATCAGGCAATTAAGTTCCTGTGTACAGGAAATACCTCTGCATGTATTATATTTATAGTTTTAGTAATATGGGCGAGGGCAACAGTACACATTAAAATAATTAACTTGTTCATTATGCGTGCAGTAAAACACTCTGGGGTCTTACCAAAATTAAGGCTTTGGCCACAATAGTGTTACTGCTATATTGGCTGAACTTGGTCCTCGATAGTGTGTATGCATTCTAAATGCATATGCATGTTTTTATGCAGACTCCATATAATGCCTGAAAATATCTAAAGTTACAGTCAAACAAATGTGCAGTGGGCATGTTTGTAATCTGTGGTATATAGTAGTTTTTCAGTAATGCAAAGAAATAACAGATAATTAAAAGAATGTGGTCCTGTTATAAGTATGTTACCTTTATAGTAGTTAAAATACAATATAAAGCTTTCCAAACCTGAGCTCATTAATTGCACAGAAACAAAGAGACAGAAATGTCACTCTTACCTTACGTTTGCTGTCCCTGTCTGTGTACTGTTATCAGTGCTGTGCTGTTAAAAGTTTGCTGACAGCTGTCTCAGTTGTAGTGGGGGTTCATCTGCATGACATTATGGTTACATCTCAGTTATAATTTGATGATAGGATTACTACAGAGGAATTAAACCTGCTGTAATGTAATGTAACCAAAGAACAGAGAGATAAGTAGACATTATACAGGTCCCAAATAATTTGGATAGGCGCCTATAGATTATCCACAAACAAATGTGATCTGGTTATCTTTTTCTATAATATAATATATTAATATTATATTATAATATATGTATAGTATTATATATAATATTGTAAAATTACAACCCCACAATATTTATACAATTGCTAGTTTACTAGTTTACAAATAATGAGGTAAACAGCAATGAAACACCTAAAAACAATTAATTCTGTTTTTTAAAACAGCTTACCTATAATTAACATATTTATGCTATACTTCATCTGTATTTGTTTACTCACATTTTGAGTGCTAAATGGATTAAGGCATGTGCAGATGAAAAATCACTCTAAAAAACCTAAAGTAGCATATATTGTCCAGCATTCTAGTTAATCTCAGCTATTTGTGAGCTGTGAGCTGGCAATTGTGAGTTGTGAGCTGGCAATAAGATCAGGTGTAATGGTTGGTCCTGCCTTCAAATAAACTGAACAATTTGTACTTTTTTACATGCAGACTGATTTTACATCTCGTCTGTACGAGAATTTTAACATGTTGTTTCATGTTATCTCCTAAACTTTTCCATTCTCCTCTCTTTGTTCCATCTCACCTCACATGGTTTCTTATTCTGCAAAAGGCAGGAATAAACGAGGACATTTGTCAAGATAAAGAAATACTATTTGCAATGATTATTTGTCTGTTTGTAGTTAGCCATCGCTAGATGGTGGTAAAATCCACCTCAAGCGTTTAGGACGTTAAGACAAGAGCAGAGGAACACCATTCAACACCCCCACACCTGACGTGACATTAGAAAACCACACATCTATCTGCGCTGGCAGTCTGCTAACAGTATCATTTTAGGCCGTTAACACACACCCTGTGATGACACACTTTTTTAAACTGACACATTAAAAACTTTGTTGTCTGTTCCTTTTATAGGTGTATCATTATTCAGAAGCACTGAGACTATTAGAGTTGTGTTATGAAGGTGCCATTTATAAATGCCATTTGAAATTATATTTTTTCCCTCCACTCACTGCTTCTCTGTAACTATTATTGACTTTAAAAAAATAAACTATACAAAAACTATAAAATATATACAATGAGATTAAAAGAATGCCAAACAAAATAAAACTTAAAACTGGCCATCTTTTGCCTAGATTACAGGTGTGCACACTCATTCTTTCATATAACTTCATGACATTAACCATTATTTTCCTTTACCATCTAGTCCAACTGTTCCATTAAATAAACATATTAATAAATGTAGAGTTGTAAAGAAAGTCTTATGTAGGCACAATTTATATTTGTTCATTATATAGCATATTCTATTATAAGCGTAAGTTTTTACTGTCCTACAAAAGCAAACTTACTACTGTCAAGAATTAAACAGGAAAAATTATATAAATGTTTCTTGGATTTCCACTGGGTGTTATATTCACTAAATTTTTTGTTTTGGCTTTGCACAGCTGTTTAGTCTCTGTCTACCTTCTCTCCCTCCTCACCCCGACGGCGCCTGGCACAGTTATGCTTGTCTGTTGTGTAATAAGTGAAAGTCTGCGGAAGAATAAATCTCCGCACTTTCTACAGACCCACTAGGAAAACTTCCTCTGATTCTCAAACACATAATCACATAAGTGTGTGCGTGTGTGTGTATGTGTGTGTGTGTGTGTGTGTGCATGTGTGCGCGTGCGTGTGTGTGGTCTGTTTGCTGACCTCACATCATAGCCTGTAGAGGAAATGACATTGTAAACACAACTCACCATTTTGTGGATTTTCCAAACAATGTTCACTGGTCAGGAATGCTTGAATTCGTGCACAGTTTTTTACAAGAAAGGTTCAAAGAGTGAAACACAGTGACTACATCTTCCAGTTAGCAGTTAGCTTACGGTGATTCCCATCTTACACTAACTGGCATTATTTCTGAAACTGGACAGAACTGGATATAAAGATGCTTGTATATTTCCCTGCCATTTAAAGCAATTACCACATTGTTCCTAATAAAAATGTTATTTTAATAAATTTTATTCTTGACTTTAATTTGTTAACTAATGTTTTTATATATAATTCATTTCTCACCGTTGTTATGATTTATATTACTTCTCTTTTCTTGCAAATGTAAGAAAGATTTCTCTCAGTTAGGTTCTCTAATGTAAAACTGATTGACACTTTGTCTACACATTGTACACATTACCGTAAACAATTTTGTTTTTACTGGAATTAGAGGTGGAAGAAAATAAACATTGTTCCTGGTTGCTCACAGAAAATAGCATTTTTATCATCACATTCATGTCCCAATTAGATTCCAACATTTGGTTCATTGATAAGATGACTATGTAAAGTGGCGTTTGACAGTATGATTGATTAAAAAGTAATTCACATAACCAGTGAAATATGCTTTATATACATGACTGGAAATGGTAACAGTTTTAATAGTACATAATTCATTCAGTTTTCCTTTGCAATTATATATAAATGAAAACATTTGTAAAACTCATTCCCAATTTGACAATTCTCCATATTTATGCTACCTCAATTCAAAGTTTTATGAACTGCCTTTGAGTTCACAAAAAAATGTAAACATTCATTACTAAAAGCCACACAACTTTGCTGAATAGCATGCAAACATGAAAAATTGCTGCTAATACATCTATGAAAAATACCACATTTCTTTCAAACAGAACATCTATTATGTCAGCAATACAACAGTAAGATCAAAACCTTTCAGCTTGCTAAATCTATCTAACACGTGTTTATATAACACATTGCTTTATCTATCATGACATGCTGTGTATTAATTGTCATCAGGTTGTCAAATTCCTGGTTGTATGCTGTCATGGAAAATCACAGAATCAGGTATGAACATGTCCGATTCGCTCTAAACAATTGCTCTTTGTTGGAATCTAGCTTTCCATAGAAACATAGTTACACTCTGCAAAATATTACCAAGCCAGTGTGGATAAAGGGGACACAACAATATGAGTGAGCCAGTGGTGTGAGTCTGTGCCTGAACATTTGTGATTACATAAGGGATGCATATCTGAGCAAGCTTTATATGTGTGACATTCCTATGGATACAAGTCTATCTAATACTGAGTTGCAGTTGTTCTGTGTGAAAGAATTGTGTCTTTCCTCTGAAGTAGATCAGGCTAATACATCAAATTTCCTGCCTCTGCTTCACTTATAAAAGTGCCTCATGTCATTGAAGCTTTCGTGATTTTTACTGGAACTTATCCAGCACTTTGTTTACTTAAAAATGTTGGGCAATTACAATTAGTTTTTTAATGTTAGTGGATTTATTTTACAATGTAGCATTTGTTGTGTTTTGGTCAGTCCACAGCATGACTTATTAATCAGCCATTTCCCCCTCATCAACCAGCCCCACTTAAAAAACTTTGCCTAGATTAGCTGGTGACCAGCTATGACCAACATCAAACCAGCACTGGCCATCAAAAACCAGCTAAGACCAGCATTGAAATTCATCCTTTCAGCTGGATTCTTACTCACAAACAGAGCAAAGATGATGACAGTGGCTCTGGGGAAGATTTTAGGAAGGAACATAGTTCTGTAATTATTCAGTTTTTTTTATAGTAGCTGTTGGACGATGATCTCTGTTCTCCCGGAAATGCTGTAAGCAGCGCAGCATGAGCTTCTCTCTTACATAACTCATCCAGTTACAGCTATGGATGGCTGAAAACTTATTGTAGACTATACATGTAGTATAGTCTACAATAGTTACTGTAGTTATTGTAGACTATACAATAAGTTATTGTAGACTATACATTATTGTACATTATTGTATAAAAAGATATAGGTTTCTTTCTGATTTTTATTGATGATTTGGCTGGTGTTCTCTGAAACACTCAAACATTTTGTAATGACTTATTTAGGCCAGATGCGAAACTGTTTAGACTAGTGGTACTCAAACTTTTTTGAACAAGTAGCACCTAGGGACATTTTCTTTGACATTTCCCATATTTTGCGTTCCATAATCATCCCCTCCATATAGGTGGCCAGAACTCTCACCTTCTCATTTTTCCAGGCGTTGTGCCATCCATGCAAACCATAATTTTTATTCCCGGTATTGTGCAGGATGTCCACTGTGCATCAAAGCATAGAATGAATCCCTGAATGCGACAGAGACAAAGCCCTGTTTCAGTCGTTCCACAAGCACAGACCACCAGCCTTAGTGAATCATACAATCTGCTACAGCTTTCTGAAATTTTACTGTTATTACAGTAAAGTACAGTTATTCTAGCAGCTTTAGACTGCTTTACAGCAAACCATGAGTAAGTGGGAGAAACTCATTACTGTCTATATAGTGAGGCAAAGGAATCAGTTGGTGTACTAAAGTAAATGTGTGATCACATTCTCAGACGCCTTACTCACATTTTTCAAATGTAAAGAGTAAAGGTGAACAGTGTTTCATTGAAATTTTATCAATGCAAATTTATAAGGTCTTTGACATCCTTTGGGCAGGTGCAGTGTCTGTTCATAAGTGTAAGCTGAAGAAATCTGACAGGATTTTACACCCCACACAAAATAAACAAATAAGCATGTGTCCCTAGCAACAGGCCTTACCTAAAAGATTAGAGACATGCTTACGAGCTAGAGGAATGTGACCATAGTCTTTAACCCTTACAAGTCCATTACATCCGGTCAAAACTCCCACTAACTTTTCCACTGTTTGCATTACTTTAGATGTTTAAACATTTACCCTCGCATGTTTAATACATTCGGGGAAGTAGTAGATGGTGGGTGGATAGTTTCTCTTCTGTGAGTCAGATCAGAAATGACAAAAATCAACCCAAACTTTTCTAATGATTTCAATGCAGAAATTTAGTCCACAAATTTTTATAATGCTTATTTTTATAATGTTTACTGTATTGGCTATGTCACCCTCTAACTATTTTTCTGTTCATTGATAGGTGTGTACGAGCAAATATGAATATATATTATAATATTATTTTACATAATGTTTTATGTAGCCATTGGTTTGACTGAAGGAACTCTCTTAGTTGTGCTATTCTCTGAGCTTAAGTGGTGGAGCTTATATCATTATCATATGTGACCATGAGACCCTGTGAATCATCTGTGTAATAGAACATGCCAGAATAAAACTGAATAAAATGTAGATTTTCATGAAGGTTCTTCACCTGTTATTCTTTACACCAGAGGTTCTCAAGCTCTGCTTTATACAATCACAGCAGTGATGAATGATGTAATTGTTCTAAATGATCTAGATTGTTGCTTTGTGGATGACAGGTCTGCCACTGCTTGTTGTGTATCAATGAAACATTAATCATCAGTTTGTCATAGTTGTGTTCCCATATGCAAAACTGAATGACGTGTAGGACATTTTCACCAGGGGTCTGCATCTGCATCTCTACACAAATACTTTACAGAGTGTGAGCAAGGTTCCTGGTGAAACTGTCTGGACTATCAAAACTGTGTTATGTTTAATTGTGTGCATTTGGGTTGTGTATGTCTGTTGCCATGGAGCAACTGATGCATTATTCTAAATGAAGAGGGTGTAGCTGTGCTACACCTTCATCTACTAGTAACGTCAACGAAAATCAGCGTTTAAATAACAGTGTAAACATGCTTGTAGCATACAGCCACAAGCTCAAGTTTCTTACCTATACTTGTTAAACATGTGATATGATCCAAGGGCTTTTCCAGACATTATTTTTTCCAGTGTAATAATGTAATTGTAAACACCAATTTAATTCAATATATTTATATTTCTATCACTATAATTTACCTATATTGAATCACTCAGAAGTTTACATAATACATGGTTTATTAATCTATATTTATTTGTGCATTGCAATATCTAAGATGCTTCTAGGGAAAAAAAATACAATCCCTGGCCATTTTTTCTTTTTTTGTCAGCTACTTTTCTGCCTTTTCTCGTTTCTTATGCAACACACGTGCAACAATGAGCATGTGATGTGAGTTTTGCAATCAGTGATTTGTAACCTCTCGTCACCTTTGTGAGTGCTGAGCTGAATACATCAGGTTATTCATGAGTCCTGCTCTTCCACTGCACTAAACATCCATTTCTCTCCACAGTCAGTTAGGCCAAGTGAACAAAACATTTTGCACTTTTGTTTGGCATGTTGGTGCTTGTATAGAGCCTTAAGCTTGTTCCTCCAAAGTTCTCAGAAACACCCAAACAGTCTGAGACGTCTTGCTAATATGGTAGCCCAGTTTCCCTAATGAATGTCTTTGTTTAGAATTCCTTATTTGTCTTTTGTGTGTTCAGGCACACCTTTACTTCTGTGGGCCAAAGCCAAATAAAAGTTATGTTTTCTTATTTTTGTCTTTTGCTCTTTTATCTAGGTTTATTGTTTTATTCAGCATGCATTGCGTCATGTAATCATGTAAAAATTGGGTCTACAGAACCTGTGTTGGCCCAAGAGTTCCACTGTAAAATAATTATGTATTGTGCATTATTTTTGGAAAACAAACAGTTCTGTGAGTTCTGTATCTGTGTCGTTGCCCAAGTCATTTTTAATTGACTGTAATATTTACAAATAAAAATGCAGGCAACACTTTTGGGCCCAGTCACTATAGCTACATTATAACTTAAGCACAATCCAAAAATTCAAAGTACAGTTGACAAGTTATTATAGAATACAACAATTATGGTCAAATTCAACCAAATATTACATGGACACTCAGGATGTAAAAACACTTGGCATATCACAGAGGCATTCAGACTCAATTTCATTGAGGTTTCATTTAAGTGAGTAAAAACAGGCAGCCTAACCTCCTGTTTACCATGTTTAAATTTGTTACATGAACACTTTGTAATTTCAAGTTAAAAATCTGAATAACCTTTAATGGATACGGTTAAAGATGATTAAACTAATAAGTAACACTGTGATGACCCTTTTCAAATATGCACAAATCAGGCTGGAAATGACATCTGCAGTACATGTTTTGTTTTAATATCCAAATTCCATCTAATAGTTTTTACAGTTGCTTAGAAAAGCAGAGGCATTATGATTCTACACTTAGGAGTGACTACTGTGAGACTGAGTAAAACAAAGGTAAACTTGTATTTAAAAGGTCAAACATTTTATTCACAAAATGCACATCATTTAACATTTAAATGTTACTTTGCATTCAGATTTACAATTACAAACAGCTACATTTAAACACATTTGTTTGCAAACTGTTACTGTCAATAACAATGTCAATACAAATCACCCAGCAATAAATAAATACATTCAAATAAATTATTTAAATAAATAAACAAATAAATACAATTTTAAATATTACATTAAGTATCATGGTGAAAACACTGAGACCTTAGAAATACAATGATTGTTCTTTAGAGCTCTGAGCTTCTTTCTCTCAGAACGACAGTTGGATTAACAGTATTTTGTGTGGTGTGCACTGAACTTGAATTAACAGTTTCTGAACTTTGATATTTTACATCAGGCACCTGAAAGGACACCACTGGACAGGGGCCTTTGATGTTTGAACAAACCAGCTTCCTTAGTGAGGCAGTATTAACAATGTCAAATCCCACTTTCCCACCAAATGTGCTTGGCATCCAGTATTCAGGAGAACAAATAGCATTTCCCATGAGGCCTTTAAGAGAGTAGGGGGCACCCATCTCCACCATAGTCTCGCCAAAGACAGCGTTGGGTCTGGGCTTCTCTACAAGAAGACCAGTATACAGCTCAACAGCATTTATATCACCATACAGCTTCTCCAGCTCAGCCGCTAGCTCCTTGTCTCCTATTTTAGCATACGGAAGAATGCACATTAAATTACAGGTCATTTGCATTTTCATAGTGTATATTTCAAATTGCTATTTATGTGATTGACACCAGCGTATGTTTACTGTTTATCTCACCTGTCATCTCCTCAAAGGACGAGTAAGGCTTCATGTTGAAGCGTTTCCTGTAGGCATTAAAAGACTGATAGCGCATCTCTCTAGAATGTTCCAGGACTTTAACAGCCACTCCCTGCACTGCAGCTGGCAGGTTCCGTCCACCAGCAACCTTTTCACACAAAACGAGGGTTAACAGGAGGTTAGCAAGAAAAAAAGAAAGTAAAGAATAAAGATAAATTAAGCTCTGCTTTCTGTCTATAATTAAAACTCACCCTTCCAGCTGTTTGTTTGGTGAAGGACTCCACCATGTTGCGGATACCATGTTCTGTCACTATGGAGTTGTTCAACACAAACTGGTGGTAGCCATAGACCTGATCCTGGATCTGAAAGTTGTCAGGCATGAGAGGGTGCCAGTGATACAGAGTGTTGAATTCGGCTGCAATGCGGTTCTGATACTGGAAGCGCTGGTGGAAGAGAAGCTCTGGGTCAAACTTGAGTTTGAAGTGGTAGCCGCTCAGATGCTGAACATAGTCTTCAATCACAATTTTGATGGTCTCACCTGCAACCAAAAAAGGAAAAAAACCTTTTGATTCCTTGCTGTCAATTCACATTCACAAAAGTTTGTAAATCAGTCATGACTTACCAATGAGAATGAGACGGGTGGTCTGAAAGATTCTTTCATCATCCCAGTCAGGGTGTTCTTGCTTCATGACATCACAGACACGGTTGTGCTCACGCAGCCAAATGGTTGCGTACATCATCAGACCTGGAACCAGACCGAAGGCCTCATGGCCAACAGCAAATTTCTGTTCCTCTGGGACATGAGGAGGGTAGTGCATCTCAACTTGGACATCTTTCACCAGAGGAGGGTATATCTCACCATTCACAACCTAAGGGCCAAATGCATCTTATTGACAAAGTTTTCTCTCAAAGGTTATGGAACCTATGAATAATATGTCATATTTTACTATTGTTTTATATGTCAGTTATCATCATATCACAATACCTGATGCTTCAGCTTGCCATCTTTGAATAGACGAAGTTTGTGTTGTCTGTCTAATGTGTCTCCATAAATATGGCTTAAATCCACCTGAAACATAATAGAATTGTTAGAAATTGCACTGCAAATTCACATCAACCTTTGATGAAATGTAAACTTTCCGCTTCTAGTAAAATAGGTTATGATTAAGCTTTGAATAACACTTACTCCATGGCCCAGGGCTTTTGTGAACGCTGGTCCTTTTTTGAAGTCACTTTTGAAAAACTGGTGAGTAAAATGCTGAGCAAAGAAGGCAAACATGAGACTGGTCCTCTGTGGATCAGGTATGAATTGTTTTCTTAACAGCACCTTCTCCACCACCTGCTTTGGATTCGGAAGATCGGGTGTTGGACAATTCTTGGGCAATGGTTCAAGGGTACGAGTGTAGTAGGACAGGTTGGAATATGCCTCCCAACTTTTGTATCCATATTCTGCATTGTATGTTGGGGGACTGTCAACCAAATGTGACCTTGCTGTAAATAAAGAAAATAGTTTAATTTCTGCATTTTTTAAAATGTGTAAGAATCTACCAAGAACAAAACAAGCAACTGATTTTGCAATGGATGCACCCTAAAGCCAAATCATTTAACTTACATGTCAGGATGTAGCTCATTATACCATTTCTCAAGTAAGAGATGCTGTTGATGATGTCCCACATCCATTTATAATGTGTTAATATGTGATGAACTATGTTTGGTGCTGGCCTCAAAGTTGATTTGATCCACGTAAGGAGTTCAGCTGCAAGATAAAAAAAAAGCAGAAACCTTTTTGAGTACAAACATATAAATTAAAACATTTTACTTATGTAAATACAAACCAGGAGCAGACTTACGAGAAGTGCAGTTTACACCATAATATCCTGTCCTGGTACAGTCACACTCGTAAGCATCAGCGCCTTTGGATAAACACACACCCCGGTTCTGACAAGGCTGAGCACAGCAAGGGTCGTCTGCAGGAACAGCCACAAAGAAAAATTAATTTCCAGTCATGATCAAATTGCAGCCTGGGCACAAAAAGCATTAGGGTCCTTTTCTATCTATAAATGTTAACTTACATCCTTCACAAAGAAAGATCCAAAAGCTTGAAAGTAGGACCAGGAAAATCACTCTATGCATTCCAGAAGTTTGATCTGCAGTATTTCTTATTTCGAAGCAGAGATGCGTGTGCTCTGACAGACCGCTGGACAAATCTGCGCCTTCGTGCGTCCCTGCGCCTTTTAACTAAAGGGAAAGGGAAGGTGTGTCTGTAACGTCACAAGGACCAGTTGTTGTATTTTTCCAGAAGTACACATTTCTCCGGATGGATGCTCACACATTGAATTAAGGTGTCCGTCAAAACCATTTTTTCAACTAGAGATTAGCTAAAGATGGAAATTTTTAAATTACTTTAATTACCAAAAACCAGAGCAGTCTCTTAAAACAAGTAGTGGGAATTCCTACCATAACTCATTAAACCTTAGTCCATGAGCACCACCTTGCGTCAGAGTAAGTTTGTAAATTTGTTTGGACAAACAAATTAAAAGACAAATGTAATCTTTATGTCTGTCTGTCATATGTATGTCCGTCTTTTGTTTGTTTGTTTGTATATAAAGCTAATAGTTGCTGGTCTTGTGTCAAAATCTGACTCTTTGTAAAAATTAAGACTGTGTGGGAGTCAAAATCTTATATGAAGTTTCTTTCTTTTTTCAAAATTACAAAACTTAGCAAGTTCTAAGGAAATGTACTTTTAAGCACAATTTAAAACAGCAGAAAAATTATGAAATATAAAAGGTTGAAATTAAACGGCATCACAAACATAATGCTGAATAACAAAGACAAGTTTTAAAAAAGTTTTTTTTCTTTCAATTTCAATACACACCGGTTCTTGATTATAAATGGTTGAGCCGTATTCCGGTTTAACTAAGACGTCTTTTTTACTTAGTCCAAACAATCCAAAATAAAGTACAATATTGCATTGTTTATCGTTTAAATATATCACCCACTTTTACTTTAGTCGAGCTAATGTGTATTGTGATGTGCAAAAGCCAGAGAATCGATTCAACAGAATCATAGAAATGAACCGACTCAAAAGAACAATTCGTCTTCAGTACGCCCAGTAATACGCAGTCTTCCTGAAATGCCTTTGCGTGAGAGGGTCTGACATCATTTCACCACCAGTGGTTTGTTCTTTCGTTTCGTTTTATCTGTAAAACTGTGATTATGCGTCGATATAATTCATGCAACAAAACATATCTGCTATATTTCCATCATGCTGGTCGATATTTGAAAGTGAAGTTCTGGGAGTTTGCCTTTCCCATTTGAACTGCATATCTCATTCGACAAGTTACAACCTGGGTAGACTGTATTTTTTCCTCTTTATCATATGTCTATTTTGACAGATGTTTCCCGGAATGTCCTGAAAGTGCCGTCCTGACCTTAAAACTGCTGCCGGAATGTCCTCCATAGACCCCTATCAGTACATCATAGTAAGTTAAATTATACTAACCTTTATATAATACCATCTGTTTTACATAACATCTGTCTTAGAATCCAAGCTGATTTACTGGAACCAAGGTACATTAGTCTCTTATGACATTTTGTTTGGTTATTTTGAACACAAAATGCGTCAGTTTATTTGTTGTGCGTTTAGAATAACAGTGGATGTTTATGTTTTAGTTTACTGCTGGTTGATACTTCCTACTTTTTTGCAGCAGTGGGAATCATTTGCATGAGGGAAAACTGGCACTTTACACTTTATGTATTATGTTGCTAAAATGTATCAATAGTTTATTTATATAAGTGTAATATCCTCAACACATTATGCCATAATGAAAGCTCATAGTGCTTTTGTAAATGTTAATTTTAAACTTATGACATAAGTAACATGTTTTATGCTTGTGTTTGGGATTCACCTTTTTTGTGTTTCCTAGAATGATAGTTAAATAAGCTTCCTTTTTACATAGGTAGGCACTGCCTTTTCCACTCTAAATCCCTGCCATTGTGGATCATTTATGTGTACAGGTTGAGCATCAGTATTCTCATAGACTGAAAGTTACTGTGGTGGGAGCTGAAAATGTGACTAAAGGAGCGTTTGGGGATTTATGTGAGTATATGTTCATAATTATATGCTTTAAAGCAATAATTAGGGTATGTGCTTTACTGTTTATGTATTTGTTCACAGTGGACACCCCAGACCCTTATGTGGAGCTGTCCATTCCAACCACCCCAGAGTTCAGAAAGCGAACACGACACATCGATAATGATATTAACCCAAAGTGGAATGAAACCTTTGAGTTCATATTGGATCCCAATCAACCTAATGTGTTGGGGGTGAATAAACTATACTTACAGACATATTCTTTTATTCAAAGAATACAGTACTTTATTTACTTTTGTTTAAATTATTGTTTAGTAACACATACAAAATACAGGTAGTTTTATTAATGTTTTGTATTGAAACATCAGAATATGAAAATATACATCAGTATAATGCCATTTGACTGCTTTTTATTTAGTTGACATTAATGGATGCTAATTATGTCATGGACGAAACTCTTGGCACTGCTAAATATTCCCTCTCAAAACTCAAAGTGGGGCAGACAGAGAAGGTGACGCTTTCTATAGGCAAGGTAGGAACTCACAATACATGTTTGTTTACCCTCTGAGCCTGTTATAAATGTTTTCATCAATGCCTTGAAGTTTACTGTTGCTTTTGCATTCCTTCTAGAAGACCAAAGTGTTTCTCGACCTGTGCTTAGAAGTGTGGTGTGTATGAAGCAATTTGTATGCAACTCATTGTGCTAATTTTACACACAATAAGTTCCCTTTTGTACACGGCTAGTGCGGCCCATACAGACTTTTGGGAGTTGGTGTTTTTGTGAATGGACTGATGTACTCTTTGTATTGGTCTCCAGTGCGTCCACAGATCTGCGCTTCAGCATGGCTCTGTGTGACCAGGAGAAACTCTTCATGCAGACACGCAGGGACAGAGTTATGCTCAGCATCAAGAAGCTTTTAAAAATGGAAAACCCACGTTTCCTTCCAGCCTCACCAAGAGAGGTAAACTCAAGGCAACCAAAACCACCTCATCACATTTGTATACTAAAAAAAATCATACAGCAGGCGAGAGAGATCCAGTCTTATGTCAATTCAGTTCAGTTTCATTTATATAGTGCTACATTGCTTCAAAGCAGCTTTACATATAATAATGAGATATTTAGAAAAATTATTAAACATGTTCAACACATACTACACTATATTATTGCATATAGTATGTGACAGTTGCTTGTCCTCAGGTGCCAACCATTGGCATACTGGGCTCTGGAGGGGGTTTTCGTGCGATGGTGGGCTTCTCTGGAGTGATGAAAGCTCTGTATGAGTCTGGGGTGCTTGACTGTGCAACATACGTGGCAGGACTTTCTGGATCAACATGGTCAGTTTTTGTTTTTTAAAAGTTTAAAGATTTTAATGATGTTTTTATAGACGGGGAAGATGCCATAAATCACAAATGATGTGGCTTATTGAGGAGGGGTGTGCTGTTGCTTTGCAAAAAGAGATGAGAGTTACAATCAAAGTTACTTTGTTTCCACAGGTATATGTCCACGTTGTACTCGCACCCTGAATTCCCAGCTAAAGGACCAGGAGATATTAATAAGGAACTAATGAATAGAGTCAGCAATAATCCGCTTAGACTTCTTCTGCCCCAAAACATCAATCGTTACGTGAAGGCTCTGTGGAAGAAGAAATCAGCCGGGCAGCCTGTCACCTTCACAGACATCTTCGGCATGTTAATAGGAGAGACTCTCATTCCAGGGGTGAGATATGCTGAATGCTTGGACACAGAGAGTTTGTGCACAAATGCAGTTTACACTGTTGTCTAGTCAAATACAAAGACTCTTTTGTATGTTGTCCGTCTGTTATGCATCCTAATGCAAATGGCCTCTCTTTGGGCGGACAGTCCATGGAGACAGGAAGATACTTTTCAACAGAGGAAGTCAACAACCTCTATATTTTAGAATGAATCAGCAAAACTGTAAAGTGTGATGTATTCTATATTAGCAGGTGGTTAAATTAAGTCAGTGTTGAGTTGGTTGCTTTAATCACCTGATACACATTGTTTAACTGAGTTTTTCCATGACGTTTTTATCAAATGGCACAGAGTGTGCTGAGATAAAAATGCAGTAGAAACACTGAACTAATAAAGCACAGACTGAGACAAGCTGAATAAACATTTCTCAGCATTAATATATCACTGTTTATATTGAGATTTATTCCAAAGCATATATTCAGTGCCTTGATAACAAAATAGTCTCCATTTAAAGCAAGCTTGTACATGATAAGTGAGATCATGAAAATGTTTCTATTGCTTCAACAAAGATCAAATGTGTTTAATTATACTGCACATATATGTTTTTGGCCATATATGTTCAGAGATGCTTTGGACACTAAAGAAAGTCATGTGCTGAGATTGTGTATGTGTGTGTTGCTCAGAGAATGAACAGTACTCTCAGCTCCATGCAGGAGAAGATTAATGAAGGTCAGAGTCCTCTGCCTCTCTTCACCTGTCTTCACGTCAAGCCTGATGTCTCAGAGCTCATGTTTGCAGGTAAGAGGAAGGTTCATATAAAACAGGCTAAAAATACTCAGCAAACCACAGCAGAATGATATGGTGGATTTAATATTAGTATTATTTATATTTCAGGAAACAATACATGCAACAACCTAGTAAAATAGCATTTTTTTGGCATGAGCTGCTTTGTAAAGACAAAGTAGTGAAAATTTGTATGACCTCTTTTTTGCCACCATGAAAACACAGACACTATCTATTTGTTTATATTTGCTTAATTCAGTGGAAAACATGCAAATTTCCTTTACGGTCTCAGATTGACCTGCTGTGAAGCTGGTGTGTCCGCCCACAGGTGTAAACTGTCTATTTTTAGAGACTAACTGTTGTTTCCTGTTAAATGGGATCAGAGCATGTGACTGAGGTTTTTTTAAAAGGAACTATTTGCCAGTTAAAAGAAAGTCAGTTACTTTTCTCATCTTTTTCGAGAAGACTTGAGTCATATAATACAGTAGAATTATTTTTAGTGTTGTTTACAGTACCACCAGTAATAATGGTATGAGCATAATATAATAAGGTACTGTCTTTGGATTGCTCATACAGACAATTTAATCATGTTTCTGTCTCAATCAGACTGGGTGGAGTTCAGTCCTTATGAAATTGGCATGGCCAAATATGGCACCTTCATGTCTCCAGGGCTCTTTGGAAGCAAGTTCTTCATGGGCAGTGTTGTAAAACAATATGAGGAAAATCCCTTACACTTCCTTATGGGTAAGACTGGGACTGCTCTGAATTTCAACAGAAGCCTTTACTCATTCATATCCTTTCAATATGAAAGTTCATTTAGTGTTAGTTAACATTGACAATTAAGAGGAAATGTGCGTACAGTCAGTCATCATCTCAAACTAAACCCAAAGTGGATTATGTTATAATAACAACCGTGGGTGTGCATTATCCCACTTGTTACACTGCTACCTGCCGCATGAGTAAATAATTGGACACAAAATGTTGATTTGAACTATTTTATTAGCTCATTTGTACCAAATTTAAACCTTGCATGAGGGAAAAAAGAGGGGTGATACATTAAACATGTAAGTGGTATTGGTCAAGATAAGCTGTGAGTTATGAGTTTTAGTGGTTGTTGTCGGGAGATAACTGACCTCAAAATGTCACAACTGACCAAGCAGATTCAAGTATTCCAAAAACCAATATGCCAATGCAGTCAGTGCAATAATATGAATTAAACACTGGCAGCTGTACAGTTTACTTATCTACTGTATGTCATCAGGGTGTTTCATACTTCCCATGGTGTACAGGTTTCAGCTTAAGCTGTTACTGTGAGAAACACTATCTAAATGGTTCTTATCTAGAATCATGAAAGCTGATCTTGCGCAAACGCTCTTGTTTCTGCAAGAAACCTCACATGAATGAGAATGAATGCGAATTCTGTATCAGAATCAACCTTGTTTTGAAGATTCTTAAACCAGAATATCAGTTCCAGGTATTGTCTGTTGTAATATGTTTGATGTATTAACTGTACTGCAGGTGTATGGGGGAGTGCTTTCTCCATTCTTTTCAACCGGGTTCTGGGTGTGAAGGAGACAGCCAGCACCAGCACAATGGAGGAGGAATTAGGTGAGAAACATTTCTTTAATGTCATCTAACTTTTCTTGATATCAGAATGGGGAAAATCAATTTAACGTCAACAAATAGGATTACCTGCATTCTTCAAGAGAATCTGACATAGGATAAATGACTTGGTTGTTACAGTATATTGTTATATTGCTTTGTTTGTGTCCATGTGATATTAAAAGTGCCATTACTGGTTCTTCTAGTGCAGAACAGTTGACACATTCTGCTGCTTTAGTCCATAATTTGGAAGGTGTAGACACAATAAGACGAATAAACAGTCACAATGATCTACCAACTATTACAGTGTGATCTCAGGCAAAACTCGTCACCACAAGTTTTCATTTCCTCACTCTGAATGTGTTACAGCTGAAGTAGAGCATGTTAACACAGAAGTGTCATGCTCATTTAAAATAAGAGAGATACAGTTTAAAACTCACCCATTCACATGTTTACATTTGGTCAGTATAATCAAGTCCCAACTTTAGCAGATCATTTGCTTTAAACTTTCAGTTTCATTCTGCTCAACCTCTTGTTGCCGAAACAAAGAAGTTTCCCACTTTTTTAGTTTGGTTTATTAGGATTGTACAGTATATTATGCTAAAATTTGAGCCCAGGTCCGTTTTGTCAGACTAACAACTAGACTAACAAGTTTACAACTAGACTAACAAGTTTAACATGTTACTAAAAATAACAGAGTTGTTATTATAAAATAAGTGCATGGCACTGATTAAACACCGACAGTTGGGTTTGTTTAACTGTATAACGTTTGGATACAAAGTGCTGTGTTCAGTTTTGCTTTTATGTTTTCAGAGCAAATTAAACCAGAGCATATTGTGGGAGATGACTCGGCAGATAATGAAGAGGAAACACAAAGGGGTGAGAAAATATTTTTCTCTTTCACATACAAACACTCATTAAATTCAGTGCATGGGACTTTTCACACCACATAGTTTTGAAGGCACACAGTTAAAGGGCAAGGGCAACGGTGCACGGAAAACCCCTTTTTTTACGTTTGGTAAAAATGGTGAAGGTTTTTAATGGTGAACAGAGAAACTTATATGTCTCTGTCTGTCTCTCTCTTGCAGGAGGCACAGAGAGCGCAGAGCTGGAGGTTGAGCGCCAGCGTCATGCTCAGGCTAGCTGGATTCAGCGCATGTTAACCTCCATAATGGGCGACACCACCCTGTTCACCACACGTGAGGGCCGCGCTGGGAAGGTGCACAACTTCATGCTGGGGCTTAACCTGAACTCTAGCCTGCCATTCTCTCCCTTCAGTGGCCCCATGAACCAGAACTCAGTGGATGAGGAGGTGGATGCTGTCACAGGTACTAACAGTGCTGCGGAAGCCACTTAACAACTGAAAATACCAAGAAGCTTGTAGCATGACAAGCTAAAGTTGTTTTTTAAATAGTTAGCATAGACATCCATGCTGGATAAATCAGTGAACTGTTTTTAACTGTTTTTACTAACATGAGTCTGACTTCCCATTTCTTCTTTTAAGAGTGGAGCAATTAGCTGACAATTTATCCAAAGCAAATGATAGCTCAAATATCAAGGGATTCAAACCTGCAACCTTTCATTTACTAGTCCAGAGCTGCATTTCTCAAAAGCATTGTGAGCTTAAGACCGTAGGTGCCAATTGGTGCTACAATACTTAAGTATACGATGTGGGTGAAATGGGTGTGACATACTGTAGGTGAAACAATAGCCGAAATCTGGTCAGATACCACAGGACTTGATAATAGGTTTAAACAGTGTTTGGCGCTGAAATGGGAGGAGAGGGGAAATCAGTTAGTCAGCGTTCAAAACTTCTTACTTGTAGGAAATACCAACACACCCAATGCTTCTCTCCCAAAGGTTAAATACACAGAAACATCTGAATACACCACACATGCACCAACTTTAAAGATGCAGGCCGCCACATGATTGGTAATCACGTTAGATGAGGCAACATTGAGAGCTTTCTGACTGGTGTGTTAAGTGTGTGTCATTCTGCTAAGTACACAAATGAGTAAGGGCAGGGTCTCACTTTATACTAACTGATAATAATAGTGTGTCTATTATTGTGTGTCTCAGTGACTCAGCAGCAGTGAACTTCCTGCTGACAGTTGGGTGTGAGAAAAAAGATAAGCTCTTTAATATTAAAAAATATTTTAGGAAGCAATCAGAGCAATGTGCAATACTTGATGACACCTTTGCAAGATAAAATTGTCATTACTCACAAAAAGCAAAGAATTAGGTGAATTTTAGTGATGACTTGTATGGTAGCTGTTTTTTCTGTGTGAAGTTTATTTTGGCTTGTTCCTCTATAAAAGTGAAAGACTTTTTTGTAGTGCCCCCCAATCATAATTGAACCCAGTTGTGTTATGTTAAAATGTATTAGATTTGTGTTAGAAATAGCTATCTTTTATATAGTGATAACATGCTGTTAATGTAATGAACTGGCTTTGGTCTTTTTTGTAGATCCTGATGAGTTTGAGCGAATCTATGAGCCTCTAGATGTGAAGAGTAAAAAGATCCATGTGGTGGACAGCGGCCTGACCTTTAACCTGCCCTACCCTCTAATCCTGCGGCCTCAGAGAGGGGTGGACCTCATTATCTCCTTTGACTTCTCAGCCAGGCCCAGTGACTCCAGCCCGCCATTTAAAGTGAGTGTCTGACCTGAGGCATGAGTCTTAACTGAATGTTAATGAGTGTTGTGCATTCCATTTAAATCTAAGATTGCATGAATATACAAAAAATGGATTTTCACTAAGTAATTCAGATAAATTTGGAATGATTGTCACGCAGTGCCGTTTGTGGCATCATTAAACAGGAAGTGCACAGATATTTTTATATTCATGATTTTTCTCATCTTTTAAAGAATTGGTTCACTCCAGAATGAATATCTCTGATAATTTTCTGCCATCCCAGATGTATATGGCCTTCTTTCTTCAGCTGAACACAATCAGTTATATTAAATAATATCCTAGTTTGTTCTCATTTTGTAATGTCATTAATGAGGGTTTAATGTTTTGAAGCTCCAGAAAGCACATGCATCATTAAAGTAATCCAAATGACTCCAATGTGTTAATATGTCTTCTGAAGTGAAATGATACATTTGTGAAAGAGAATTATTCATATTTTAAGCGTATTTAGCAATAGATACTGTGTATTTCAATTAGTCATTTCTGGTGAGTAAATTATGAGAGAATTGCCATTCTGGATTGAGCTGTTACCAAAGTATAGCAGACAGGTTTGGTCACGTGTATGTTTAAGCTGTCTTAAGCTGTATTTTTGTGTTAGGAGTTACTGCTGGCTGAAAAATGGGCCCGTATGAATAAGCTGCCGTTCCCCAAGATTGATTCCAAAGTATTTGACCGAGAGGGTCTGAAGGAGTGCTATGTGTTCAGACCTAACAAGGGAGATAAGACCTGCCCCACTGTCATTCATTTTGTCCTGGCCAATATCAACTTTCGGGACTTTAAAGCCCCAGGTGAGATCATATAATTATAATGCATGTCACAGTTTGTTCATACATTTGAATTTCTAACATGGGTTTCACCTGAGTTTGAGTGTGCTGGTGAGTCACCTGATCCGATTTAGTGAGAAAGTCATCGATTCAGTCCATGATTTAAATTCTGACTTGAATTTCTCTGTTTGATTCAGTCTGATTCACCAATTGCACACACCAGTTGATTCATTCGGCACATGTACACTGGAAAACACTTGCAAGCCGTTACTAATTTTAAAAATGAGTTGGAAAATTAAAAGAGGCTTTAAGCAAAGAAAATGTTAAATTAATGTAAGAGCATTTTTTCTCATGACTTATATTCATAGTATCACGTTCAGAATAATATATGTCTTTCTGTAAATAATGTACAGCAATTAATGCATTTTTTATTTCTGTTGTCTTGCAGGAGTTCCCAGAGAAACAGACAAAGAGATAGAGTTTGGTGATTTTGACATATTTGATGATCCAGCTTCTCCTTATTCTACCTTCAACTTTAAATACTCCAACCAGGCCTTCCAGAGGCTGCATGATCTCATGGAGTTTAACACACTCAACAACATTGAGGTCAGTTTAACTCATTCATTTTGAAACAACAATAGTTGAATGAGATTTTGTTTTTTGTCTTGTGTAATGGTATGCGTTTTGTTTTCAGGTCATAAAAGAAGCAATTAAGGACAGCATTCTGCAGAGACGAGAGAATCCCTCACGTTGTTCCGTCTCCCTTTCGCTTAATGAGATTGAAAATAAGAAATTCTTAAAACGGGAAGCCAGCATTGCCAAAAGACACACCTAGCAGATAGCTACACACAAGCCTTGACTTCTGGTTTTGAGACTGCATCCTCTGGTGCTGATTCTAAATCAGACTGTTCAGATGAGACTGATGAGAATCAGTGAGGAGCTTCGTCAGACAAGACTGGACCTTTATTATCAACCTTATTACTGAGGTTTAACATAAGTTAGTTTACAGTGTGGCCTTTTTTTAAATGTTCATTGAATTATCATGTGGGCAAATTCTCCACACCTTCAATGTTAAAATGCTTACAAATCTGGCTGTGTACTTTTCTAAAGGTCACAAAGAGCCAAGTACCGGTGTTTCTATTGTTTAGCAGCAAATTATGTTTTGAGCTGTGACAGTAATTTATGGTCTCAGAGACAGCCTGAGCCTCAGGGCATGCTGTTCTTTATGCATTTCTGACTGTGTGATAAGAAAACAATTTATGCTGTCCATTAAGCTGTACTGTGACACACCTATGACCAGTAGAATGCCCAGGTTTGTGGTAAGCCTTGCCTTTAAGACAGGATTCATCTCATATTTTAGTGAACCATTCATTGTTTTGTTAGGAACTGGATATAGCTGCTTTTATTTATTTTTCTCTCAAATGTCAGCTCGTGCTCTGGGGGTTAAAAGAACAAGAAGGTGATATTTCATCTTACACCTACACATCCTACACAGGACTCCACCTTTTCATGAGATGTCACAAGTTATGACAAGACGGGACATGATGTGCTGATCTCCTGCGTGACTTGATCATATTTTGATAGATATGTGTAATTTCCTTTTTATATCAGATATATTAAATTGTGTCACAATGTGGGCATATGAGGGCTGAAAATGATGTAAATGCAACTTTACCTCACCATGATTATTCTGGTTTACAACCGTTTGGTAAAAGTGTACTTCAGTGGTACACAGTGCATGAAATATGTTTAAATGTCTTAATGTTACTGTTTATTTATTTGTATGCTTATTGCGTAGTATTGTAATATGCTGTTTATGATTTTAATTAACTTAGTTATAACTTTTTAATTTAACTTAGTCATCATTTAATCAATCCCTATGACCTGACAAATCAAAAACCCAAAATCAGATTTGACAAAGGAAATTTTGGTAGGACTAGCCTGAAATGTGAAAGAAATGTAAACTGGAAAAAAACAATTAAAGAGAAGCTTTACAGCAGGGCAGGTTAAATCATTCCTACAACTAAACTGAGGTCAGTGGGGTAAACGTGACAGTAGATACTGGAAAGACAGGTAGAGTGGTAAAAATAGAAGTAAGCTGTAGAATGCACTTTATATCTAAAATAAATTTAACCTATTAGCATATGGGTCACTGATTGGTTACCCGACCATAGATTACATTTACATAAAATTTGCATATGTTTTTTATATACGTAATAAAAGGACATATCAATGAACTGTATGGAGGCATCATTTACTGGAAAAAGCATTATTGTAATTTTAATCAGGTAATTTTGGTCATTCTGAATGATTTTGAAAAAGTATGTATTGGGTTGTTAAATGTTATATATAAGTTATTTAAAATTTAGGAACAAAAATCTATTCTCAAATTTATTTAGGACCATATCACACCTTATACTTAAAAAAAATCCTTAATGAGAAGTTATTCTTTGAATATTTATAAAATATGCCCATTGTTTGAGGGAGGGGGGGAATCAGCAGGTTCACCTGACAATTGACACATGGGGACAGCAATGATTTCTTGAGAATGTGAATTACACAGACAGTAAAATGTGACGTCAGTGAGATTTCTATTGTACTACTGTGATGTCTCATTATTTAGAATTTAAAACGTATGACAGGAGCTCTGTAAAAGAAGCAGATAGTTCTGTATCATTTATCTCGATCTTTCTATGTTCTTGAACTTTTCAGTTTATCATGGATAACTATTCAATACTGTTAATTCTGTCTGGTAGAAGACTTACTACTATTTGATTATTAATCTTATAGCATTAGTCTATTGTCTGACAGATTTACCACAGTAAGTGACATTTTTTACATTGATCTCTTTTGTAAGACTGTGATTATTGAATCTGTCTTTTACAGTATTAGGCTGTAAAGTAGCCTGCAGTCTAATATTTCCATATTTTCCAGGAGTAGAGTCATGTCTTTGGCTAAAATGAACGGCTGTTTCATTGGAAACAGGAAGTTGTTTGTCGCACTGTCCCCCACACAACAAAATGATATGACTGCATATTAACAAAACAGTGCCTGCTTAACCATTCCAGCCAATGTGCTGGATACTAAACTTAGATGACAGTTGTGAGGTCCAGCCGCTTCTGCTTGCGCTAATGAACAGCACGAGACCAAATGGTGTACTTCCACATCGAGAGATATTCATACTTGAAAGAAAGACAACAAAAGATCCATTTCTCAGCAGGAAGGTGACTCGAAACAGAAGTCATCCTTGTGGGAAACAATGAGAAATGGTTTAACATCAGTTGTGTGCAGTCCTTTGACTTGGTCTGTCATTGGTCTTTGGGCCTTAACACGAATAAAGCTACAGTATGAGCTATGACCGTTCCAGATGAAACAGTCTATAACATAAAAAACCCTAAATAAATGTACAAATTAATACTGTACATGAAAAACAACAATTGAAGTGCAAAGTGAACATTATATATTTATTCAATAAATATATATAAAATAAAAAGCACAATGGTGTTTTATTGAATTATTTTTCTGCTTGTAATTTAGGTGTGACTTTTGCCCCATATAACTTTTAAATAACATTAATCTTTTTATCAGAGTGGCAAATGCTGTAATTGTTATGCATGCATTTTTATCCAGTATGCATTTACAGTAACATATTCTGTAGAGAGCACACTGAGAACATACAAGCTTCACACAGGAAAACATCACCCAGCAAACCAGGGCTTGAACCAGAAGGCAGATGGCCAGTCATCTACTGCAGCTATCGATTAGGGTTAGAAAAGAGAGAGAGACACAGAGAGAAAGTGAGTGATTAAGATAGTGTACAAATAAATCAAGTCACTTAAGCAGAAACATTTGCTAAACAGGATATAGTCAGCATACACAGTTTGCATTATAAATCTAGTTATTTTGTTCATTAAATGTCACTTCACAGTTTTGTATTAAAAGTTTTTAATCAGAGATATGTGTATATAGCTCTCTTTTCGTTGTTAACACTAGTCACACAATTAACTTAATAACCTATTTCTTTGAAACTGTAACTTGGGTAGTTACTATGATCAACGAAATGGTCCAGACATATCTACATATTTAAAATACCTGATTTGTAGTTAGGACAACTGCAAGGAAACCAAATATAAATGAGAGGCTCCACCTAGTGTTCACTGAGAGAAGACACGTTAAGGATATTGTGGGATGCAGCCACTAGGGGGAGTTCTTTGCGGAAGTCAAGGAGCAACGGAGCTGCTTCCTGAAAGTACTAGGACTAGTCTGTATTAAATTATATTTTCTGATTAATTGATCGAAACAGACATGTCGAAAAGCACGCTATCTGATCGATTCAGAAAGGTCGATGTAGATGAGTACGATGAAAACAAGTTTGTCGACGAAGAAGACGGCGGAGAAAATCAAATAGGTCCGGATGAAACTGAGGTGGATTCTCTCATCAGATCATATCCTTGCAGACTTAATACTTTTAAGGTTATTCTTCATAAAGTGCATATTTGCATGCTTTATGGCATTTCATTGACCTTTTTCTGAAAGTACAACAAACGTTGATGTTATGCTATTATAACTTCTATCTCGGTAGTAGACATGGGTGTGGTAGTCAGTCACTTCATTCATTTTGGGCATGCACATTTTAAGCTTCTCAAGTAGTTTGCATTGGACAATCTAACACTATAAAATCTCTAAAAGTTATAGATTACGACTGTAGTGGATAAGGCATACAAAATGTAAAGGTGAACCCTGTGTATGTGGCATTACTGTGAAAGTGTCAGTCACCGTGACCGTGGGGGTTGCTGTAGAAACACTTCCGGTTGCAAGCGGCTAATCTGGGGATAGGGTCTCCACAACATATAATATTGTCTAGAGTCAGTTTATGCAA